>JAVIWB010000864.1:0-181667 GCA_031893035.1 Dermolepida albohirtum | reverse complement strand
CATCGCTAAACAAAACAACAAAAACAGTAGATCTTCTTCAAGCTGTTCGAGAGTCCAAAGACAGAAACGGTGATGATTCGAAAGATCGCCCGTTTTCAATTCCTGAACGAGTTGAATTTTGTGTGCTTTTACAAGCCAAACTGTTGAGATGTACGTAGAACCGATTCTTCACGGTCATCGCGCACACTTTCAGTTACGAGGGAGCGTTTTTATATTCGCGGAATGGGGGACAAGGGGTGGAAATAAAAAACCAAATTATTTTTCTTTTTCAATATATTCACCTGCAAGACGGATACATTTTTCACATCTTTCAATTAATTTATTTATACCCTCATAAAAAAATGATTTCTCTTTATCTGCAAAATACGCCGAAACTGCCTCCTTGACTTCATCATCGGCAGTAAATTTTTTACCCCGCAGCTCTTTTTTCATTTTCGGAAACAGGTAATAATCACTCGGGGCCAGGTCTGGGCTGTAGGGTGGGTGATTCACAATTTCGAAGCCCATCTAATGCAGGGCAGCTAACGCAACGCGGCTCTTGTGGACGGGCGCGTTGTCGTGCAAAAGCAGAACACCTTTTGTCAATTTTCCCCGTCTTTTCTCTTTAATGGCTTCTTTTGGTCGCTCTAATATTGAAGCGTAATATTCTCCGGTTATAGAAACACCTTTATCTTTATAATCAATCAACTATATTCCCTCCGAGTCCCAAAATACCGTTGCCATAAGTTTCCCAGCTGATTGTGACACTTTAAATATCTTGGGAGGTGCTGTGCCCTTTTTATGCCACTGCATGGAGTCTTATTTGGACTCAGGTTCATAATGACCAACCCAAGTTTCGTCTCCAGTAACAATTCCACTCAATACACCATCCTTGTCTTCATTACAGAGGTCCAAAAATGCACGCGAACACTCTACGCGCTGTTGTTTTTGCGGCGGCGTGAGTATTCTCGGCACCCATCTTGCGCTGACCTTAGACATGCCGAGATGATCGTGTAGGATTTTAAAAATTGTTGTATCGGATACTCCAACCATTTCTGCGAGTTGTTTCTTCTTTAGTCGACCATCTTCGAGTACAATTTGTTCAACTTTTTGGATAAGTGCTGGCGTGGTCACCTCAATGCTTGTTTAAATAAACTATGCCACTTGTACACCATGGTTTTTCCTGGACAAGAGTCGCCGTAAACCAATGACATCTCATTCATTATGGTCGCGACTGATTTTCCTTGCCTGGTAAGGAACTTTATAACGGCACGATATTCGATTTTTCCCATATTTCACTTTTCACTCCTGATTATGTTACGTGGTTGACGATAGCTCAAAGACTAACTGTCTAATAACAATGAAACTTCGTATTTATACTAATCATGAGTCGCTGCACAGGCCACGCCCCCAATGCGCCTACTCACCCCTCTACAACCCGCTCATTCCGCGAATATAAAAACGCTCCCTCGTACCATCGTTAGGTGCTGGATGTGATCTATTTGGTCGCGTATTATCCAATAATGAATATTGCGTTTCCAATTTTTCGATGGTATAGCGAATTGTGCGTTCGGTGAGCCGATTACGTAGACCATAAGTTGCTCTACGTGCATGAGACACATTTCTCGTAACGCAACTTAATAATTTGTAGATGCTGTGCCGGGCTGGGTTTCTTCATAATAAAATGTCACACAGTACGCTTCATCTGTCAAAAAATCATAATGAATCACCCATTCCTTGCGATTAAATATTCCGCATAATTCATTTAATAAATCGTCAAAACTTAAAGATCATTATGAGCAATACTTTCTTCAATATCTTCCTTACTTTTAATGTCAACATTAATTGAAACGAATCGTAATATACGCGATGAAACTACAGAATGCACGAAGTAAGAAAGGACAATTAAGATTCTCATATAGTGTGCCAGAATTAATTGTCACAGTGCAAGGTCATTCCTATTCAATTAATCGTTAAATGTGATGAGCATAAATTTCGTATAATCAAGACAGCAGCGACTATGAAAACATCAAGAGCTCTTTATTAATTGATCGTGTGTCTCTCAATTTGCTGCTGATCGATTTCGATACGGTGTAGGCCAATCGAAGAGCAAATTTCGACCTCCTTTTAATAAATTTAAATGGATACAAATTATGTCGGTTAATATGAAACACACTTCCATAATATGTCTCACTTAAAATGCAGTTTAAGCACTCGGCCAACTAATCGAGCTAATTTTAAGTCATTATCTAGGGTCAACGAGCTACTTACGCTTGTAATATTCTTGTATTACTAATGCAGTACTTACAATACGTGGTGAGCATCGTCGCTGAATTTTACGCCGAACGCCGTCGCGTTTCTTTTTTACTTCGTCCATTAAGTGTGTATCATGAGCACCCACGAAAAAACATGAAACGATCGAACAAAAACAAAATGCATGTAAAAACGAACTTTCTGGACCAGGAGAAACTAATAGATTCGCCATTTTAAGAATATATGTGGGTCGTAAAATCCATTAAGGTTTATACAATTAGCAATAAATTTCGTTTTAGTGGGGCGATTATCTTCGTTACAATTCTCGATGAATTTTGTGTTATTTTTTTTGCGTTAGTCTATTACTTACAATGGAAACTCAGGCTGAAGTACTTAGTAATTAAATTAACCTAGGTTTTAATTATGATGAATAATATACTTTTCTTAAATACACATACTGTTAGTCTACAATATACATATTGGTGTATTGGGTTGGTAACTAAGTACTTTCGGTTTTGTAGTATAAAATAAAACACTTTCTTTTTAAACAAATAATAGTTTTTAATCAATTACATATTTTACATTTTGCTCAATGACGTTTTGCCATCTTTCTTTCAGCTGCATGATTCCGCGCTCATAAAATTTCTGGTCCTTATCAGCAAAAAGTGAACCAGGTGCGAGTGAAGGTCATCGTCATTTGTGAAAGTTTCACCATTCAAAGAATTCTACAAACTTCGAAATAAATGATAATCAGATGGTGCTAGATTAGGGCTGTATGGGGGATGTGGCATCACTTCCCAGCCAAGCTCCAATAGTTTCCCACGAGTTGCCAAAGATGTGTGAGGCCTTGCATTATCTTGGTGGAAAACTACACTTTCCGATTTGACAATTCTGGCCGTTTTTCTTTGATTGCTTCATCCAGTTTTATTAATTGTTGACAGTAAACATCAGAATTGATCGTTTGGTTCCTTGGAAGCAGTTCAAAAACACAACACCTTTGTAATCCCACCAAACTGACAGCATGATCTTTCTTGGATGCAATTCAGCTTTCGATGTGGTTTAAGCTGGTTTATCGTGTTTGCTCCATGATCGTTTTCGAACTATGTTACTGTACAGGACTCATTTTTCATCACCAGTGATGATTCTTTTTAAAAAGGGTCGTTTTCATTTCTTCCAAGGTGCATATCGCAAAAGTTGATTCTTTGTGTTAAATGAACTTCTTTCAATTCATGAGGTACCCAAATATCAAGCTTTTTAACTAGCCCAAGACATTTTAAATGTTTTTCAATTGTTGTGTGCGATACATGTAGCCTCTCCGCAACCTCTCGAACAGTTATATGACGATCCTCTTCGATTATTACTTTGATTTGGTCATCATCAACTTCAGTAGGCCGACCAGAACGTTGCTCATATTTGAGGGAAAAATCTCCAGAACGGAATTTTTTATACCAATTCTGACACGTGCGCTCTGTTAAGCAACTAGCACCATAAACTTCACATATCTTTTTGTGAGCCGCAGCAGCTTTCTTTCCTTTACGGAAATAAAATAGTAAAATATGTCGAAAATGTTCGTTTCTGCACTCCATTTAAAATTAACCCACAACTAACAGCTTTAATAAAAATCACGCACTACTTGCTTCTGAAGTTACGTCAATGTGACTAGTATCACGCGACAAACGGTAAAGTACAGCTCTAACATACGTTATACAAAACCTAAAGCAACGCTCTCTATCAGTAAAAACCGAAAGTACTTAGTTGCCGACCCAATATTAAGATTCGGGGTCGCTAATCCCTAATCAAACTCATAATGTTCACCTATAGTCGCTAAATTCTAGCAAGGCGACGGGGTGGTATAATGCCTTTATACAAATAAAATTTATTTAGAATTGTTAGACTAATGGTGCGCTAATTTTATACTTTACAGTTTCGTAACGAACTCATACACCATGAGCACGATGAAAAATATTGCAAACAGTGAAAAAGTTATAAAAGAAATTTGATTACTGACTGGTTTGTATTAATTTTTTTTCTTGAAGTTTAATATGTTTGTAGGACAAAGTAACTAAGAAGGCGGTTTTCATAACCAGTTAACTGAATATAAACTTTTGACAAAAAAACTTTTTTAGTTTCTTTTTAACTATATTCTCGCAATAGAAATTACAATATGTTTCATAATTATTTATTAGATTGATGACAAAATAATTTTGTTAATTATTAGTAATGCAATGTATAATTACACTTAATATACGAGGCATGACAATTCAATAACATCGGGTTGTAGAGGACATTGTCACTTAGTAGTGCCGTGACAATGGTTCACATAAAAATCGAGCAGCGAATTAACCTAAAATTCCTTGTCAAATTAAAAAAATCGCCAACAGAATGTTTACAAATCTTAAAAGAGGTGTTTGAAGATTTAGAGTGACATTGTTTGTTGTTGGGGTTACTTTGTAGTAATGCATTCATTATGCGCAAGGCAATTTTTCAGAACTAATTATGTCAACCACATCTTGATAAAAATGTTGAATATTAGAGGCCCCAAGTTAGATCCTTGAGAAACTCCAGAGGTTGCAATATAAACCCTAGAAACGTACCCATTAAAAACATGTTCTGCGTCCTAGAAGTCAATAATGAAATGTAAAAGACTAGAGTAAACCTTCACCAAGTCAGACATCTCAATTTGTAAGAAATTATAATGCGGGCGAACAAATGCTTTCCAGAAATCAGAATAGGTAGCGTCCATCCGACCACCGCTATCTAAAACATTTGGGATAAACTGAGTATAGCATGAAAGAGAGTCAGTGGAACGCTTCGCAACAAATCCACGCCGATGAGGGGAAATAGTGCTTAAAATAGCATATTTTGGCACGTAAACATTGTTCAAATACTTTTGCAAAGGTACAGAGCATGGAAAGTGGCTATATAATAAACTACATCACCAATTTTCATCATTAACAACAGGTACTACACGTCAAATTTTCTACCTTTCAGGAAAAGTATTTATCTTCAATGCTAAATGAAGTATACTTTGCAAGGGTCAACCTATTTACAATCACAACCGTTAAACACAGGTATCCAACCATGATAAAAGCTGCGTGAATGTTTTAGTTTGCAATGTTTTGGGTTTCAGAAAGTTATGTGCATAAGGGGTGCCGCATTCGTCAACAATACGACAAAAATACGTTCGAATACGACTTTCTCAATAACATTTGAAGGGTTTTAAAAAGAATAAATACGATTTTGTGCGTCATTTTATCACTCTAGATGAGACTTGAGTCTACCACGATGATCTTCAATCAAAACAAGAGGCTAAGGAGCGGTGTGAAACCGGTATTTGAGATCCGAAGCGAGTTAGCGTGTTAGTATCAGTATTTTGGGATGCAAAAGGAATTTTGTTCATGGATTACCTCCAAACTGATGAAACAATAAACTCAGATTATTATTGTAACCTTTTGGATCGACCGGATGTAAAAATTGGTGAGAAAAGACCTAGTCTACAGAAGAGAAAAATAATTTTTTATCAAGACAATGCATCCACTCACAAAACTCAAAAAATCATCGCAAAAATAAGAAAATGAAAGTACGAATTGTTGAAACAGTCACCCTATTCGCCAGATTCAGTTTCCTCTGACTTCTGGCTATTTTCACATCTCAAAAAAACCATGCATGGAAAACAGAAGATCACTGGAATAGGTGTATTGAAGTTCAAACAAGTTATATTGAATAATAAAATGTATTTCGAGCCATAAAATCGTGTTTTTCCTATGTACCTGGTACATTGCAAATCCACATTACGGTAAACACTGGACGTACTGCAAGTAATTATTAAAGACACACATAAACATCAAAGAATTTCCGCAAATATTATTAAGCCTATAGATGGCAATGCAGAACATAATAAGGCCGCGGTCAATTCAATTAACATCACCTAAAAATACTAACGTGCAATTCCAAACTGGGACACGATCTGTAGCGGCTTCTCCTCGTCGCCAATTCCCACCACGGTATCGTCGGCGTGTTGGTGCGATAGATGTCGGCGGCGATCCTCGGATCTTCAGGTACGCAGGCCAACGATGGAGGTCGAGGTGGTGCACGAGGCGGTCCCACTCTCGGTCTTCTGATTGTCGCGTAACCATCGTAAACCGTCGAGCAAGGCATTTCGTGCCACTCTTTATCGGTCACATTTACGCACCGCACACATACTCTTATTTATGGGGCACTTAATGTTGAAAAAAGGACGTAATCACAATCACATTTGATGTTTGTCGTGGCATAGTCCGTAGCAGTGACAGTTTACATACATCTGTGAACGCACAAAATAAGTTGTGTTGCTTCTTGTTTCCGTGTATTGTATGTACTCTCGGGAAAAATGCGAGGCAGTTAATTATACAAAACATCTGTTGTTGTTTTTATATTCTATAGCGGTTAACATATAATTATACACTTATTCTCTTACTTGTAAATAGTAGTAAATAAGCATGGTCATTTCGAAATACGAATTAGTTTCTTTTACAGATAAAATCGTACAATTTAAAGTATCAACATAGTTCTTCGCGTAACACAGACAGTCCATCCGAACAAAAAAATATTCGTTAATTACAGAAAACTCCAAGTAGATGATAAGATACATTTTAATTACAATCTACATACGTACTAATTTATGATAAACTACGAGTTTGTGTGCTACATCTGTCTTAATAATATTTAGAGCGTAAAAAACATTCAGATAGTAACTTCCTTGACGTGACGACGTAATTAGGTAATATGCCTAATCAGTAATTAGAAGATTACGAGTTCGACTTTTACTTCAGAGTATAATTTTTGAAATGGAAATCGGAAGACAAAGATTAATTAATTAATTTAAGAAATTGGTCGGGACTTTTGCTAATTGGGTGTACTAAAATTATTCGCTACAATTTGGACATTCCAATTTCCTCAAATTTCCCGTCTCGTTTGCTTTTCACTCAAAAATAAAGCCCGTTTTATATATGCGGGTAAACCGATTTTTCGTGATTGTTTTGTGCTGTATTTTGCAGGAACAACTTACATTTCATTGTAAACTTTTAAAGCATCTCTTTACAGTATCTGATAACTAAATTAGCCCTAAATAATATATTTTAAATGCTGATTATTGCACTCTGAATAAGATAAAGGTACGAATCTCTTAAATACAAAGAACGTTATTTCATTCATAGTATTAAGTTTTTCCCCACTTATAACCTTTACCGGCGCTCGCAAAATTCTAGGAAGGTGAAGAGCTGGTATGATGCGTTTATACAAGTAAAATTTATTCAGAGTTGTTAGAACTCTCGAAGAGTGTATTATGAGCCATGAGCAAAACCAAAGATCTTACAAACAATTAAAAAATTAGAAAACAAAGTTTGTTAGGAAGTGGTTTGTATTCTCAAAGCAAAATTGCTAAAAAAGTTACACGCAGAATAGCGAAAACTTGTCCTCAACGCTAAGCGGTCGACAACATTGTCATCGGCCACGCAGAACCACCGAAAGGGAGGATGGAAAATTTATTGCTTTGCAAAATAGATGAGTGTCTATTAGAGAGTTGCTACATCTTCTGCAGTCTTTTAATATAAAGGTATCAGAGTGAACCTTGCGAACTCGATTATACACTGCTGGATTAAAATATCACCAGCCTACGAGAAAACTGGGTTTAAGCGAAACAATGAAGAAAAAGTGTCTACAGTGAGTTAAGGTGCATACAAATTTGACTCTTGGAGAATGACAAATAGTATAAAATTATATCGCAAACATTTTAAAGATGGTTTCTTATATCACGCGTTAGTTATTGTTGTAATTTCTCAATCACAGGCTATATTTAGTGACGAGTGACGACTCAAAGTGATTGCAGAATCTGTATAATTTGTGAGACGAACACTTTCGGAACGCTATGAAAAGAATATGTAATGCAAAGTGTGTTAATCTGACGCTGGGATCCTGTGGCCAGGAACTACTGGGGCTGGAATAGGGTGTCTGTACTTCTTCAAACTAACAATGAGCCAGTGAAAATCCGATCCACAATGTTGTTAATGAAGCTCATTAGAAATTTCATTCAGAAAAAACCTGGTCTAGAAAACAACGATGTCATACCATGGCGACTCAATAGGTCAGAGATTGGACAGCCAATCCCAGAATAAACGTCACCGACAAGGAAAGAAACTTTCTATGAATACGGTCCAAATGCAAACTGTCACATAAGTACTTGCAACGGGTATTAAATCTGGGGTGCTTATTCCAGTCTGTTGTGAATGAAGGCATGGTAAAGGGACTTTAGTAAGGTAATATCATTAAAATAACGCGAAATACATGATAAAACCAAGATGCATTGAAACAAACAGATTTGGTATGTGATTTGAAAGTAAATTCAGAATCGACCAATTTCCTTAATAGAAGATTACAATTAACATTACATACATAGTTAATGGAGAAGAGACACGTATAAAAAAGATAACGATGTATTTCTCAATGTTGACCGACCTGCTAAGGTAATCCTGAAGATTAAAGCAGTCAGCAAAGATCTTGATAGTGTCATAAATATTAATATCATTAGCATGGACAAGAACTGATCAGTTAAGAGACATTGGTAAGTTATTAATACACAAATTAAATAATAAAGAATCAAGATTCGAGCTTTGAGAAATACTTGAGCTGGGAAGAAATTCATTTGGAGGAGACCATCGTAGAAAACAAAACATCTACAATGATACAGGTAGAATTTAAAAGTCCTATGGTGAAGGAAGAAACCGGTTGTATCAACTCATTTTTTATAGTGTTAATAGGGAGTAAAGACCGGTATATGTAACATCAACCTGTCCCTCTTATCCATAAACTGCCCAACTTGAGAAAACGAAGCCAAATTTGTAATTATTGAACATCTACGTGTAAAATGTTTTTAGAAATAATGGAATAAAAGGATTGTTGTTTCAATAAAAAAGATTATTAAAATATTATTAACACTTAGGTTATGATGTTTTAGATATATTGGGTTGGCAACTAAGTACTTTCGGTTTTGTAGTATAAAATAAAACAATTTTTTTTTAAACAAAGAATAGTTTTTAATCAATTATATATTTTTCATTTTGCTCAATGACTTTTTGCCTTCTTTCTTTCAGCTGCATGATTCCGCGCTCATAACATTTCTGGTCCTTATCAGCAAAAAAGTGAACTAGGTGCGAGTGAAGGTCATCGTCATTTGTGAAAGTTTTACCATTCAAAGAATTCTGCAAACTTCGAAATAAATGGTAATCAGATGGTGCTAGATCAGGGCTGTATGGGGGATGTGGCATCACTTCCCAGCTAAGCTTCAATAGTTTCCCACGAGTTGCCGAAGATGTGTGAGGCCTTGCATTATCTTGGTGGAAAACTACACCTTTCCGATTTGACAATTCTGGCCGTTTTTTTTTGATTGCTTCATCTAGTTTTATTAATTGTTGACAGTAAACATCAGAACAACAGAATTGATCGTTTGGTTCCTTGGAAGCAGCTCAAAAAACACAACACCTTTGTAATCTCACCAAACTGACAGCATGATCTTTTTTGAATGCAATTTAGCTTTCGATGTGGTTTGAGCTGGTTTATCGTGTTAGCTCCATGATCGTTTTCGAACTATGTTACTGTACAGGACCCATTTTTCATCACCAGTGATGATTCTTTTTAAGAAAGGGTCAGTTTCATTTCGTCTAAGGTGCATATCGCAAAAGTTGATTCTTTGTGTTAAATGAATTTCTTTCAATTCGTGAGGTACCCAAACATCATGCTTCTTAACTAGCCCAAGACATTTTAAATGTTTTTCAATTGTTGTGTGCGATCCATGTAGCCTCTACGCAACCTCTCGAACAGTTATATGACGATCCTCTTCAATTATGATTTTGATTTGGTCATCATCAACTTTAATAGGCCGACCAGAATGTTGCTCATCTTTGAGGGAAAAATCTCCAGAACGAAATTTTTTATACCAATTCTGACACGTGCGCTCTGTTAAGCAATTAGCAGCATAAATTTCACATATCTTTTTGTGAGCCGCAGCAGCTTTCTTTCCTTTACGGAAATAAAATAGTAAAATATGTCGAAAATGTTCGTTTCTGCACTCCATTTAAAATTAACCCACAACTAATAGCTTTAATAAAAATCACGCACTACTTGCTTCCGAAGTTACGTCAATGTGACTAGTATCACGCGACAAACGGTAAAGTACAGCACTAACATACGTTATACAAAAAATAAAGCAACGCTCTCTATCAGTAAAAACCGAAAGTACTTAGTTGCCAACCCAATATTTATGGAATCCTTTTAAAATGTCGAATCTCCAAATTAGAGATGTTCAGACCCCTCATAAATATAGTGCACCTATCATGGATTTGTTTAATTCAAATTTTTATTTGTTAGTATGTGGCTGCATTACTGGAAAGTAGAATACTCTTTGTGCGTTTGTTTACTAAGTATTTATTTAACCACGTTGGTATTGCATGACTTGTGGAGGTTATGTATATGCTTATATACCTCCTAAAGTAAGTCGACAATGCATTAACAACACATTGTATTTTTTTAATGGCGCAGTATGAAAAAATTGTATTATTTTGTGTTATAACGGCGATAATTTGAAAGAAATATTTGAAGTAATTTAGCTTGAAAGCGGAGTAATTAAGTTCATATTTATGTAGATGTTTAGGAAAGTTTTTGTGAATTAATTCTAGATTCCCGGATGTATGTACGTATGTACATAAAAGTAAAAACGGATAATTGATTAAGTTTCTTTAATAAGTGTAATGGACAAACTGAATTATTTTAACACACGTTACCTTATCCCCTGCTTAATTAATAATAGAAAAGCATCTGCACGAAACGTTAACAGGAGTTGAATATACTTTTAATTCCGTTTTGTAGTCATGCAATGCGATTTCACGTCATACGATTTTCTAGAGGCATAAAAATAAAAGATTTATTTCATTAAAAATTGTAAACAAAAAGGTAGTGAACGTATGTTTTAATTACCTCGAACAAAAGTGGAAGAAATATCTGCATAAAATTAATATCAAGTTGTTCGAAAAGCTCGTTAGGATTTTGGCAGAAAATTTGATAGACTGAACGAATTATTAACACAGCTATTTTTGATAACTTTTCACCATTTATCGGGAGGTTTTCTCTAAAACTTTTGTCAGCAAGAATCCACCAAATGCATTTTACACGCTTTAGAATTTAGAATCAAAATGTCTGCCATTAAGTTACTTTTGCAAAGAGCAGGATAATAGGTGATGGTAGACTGCAGTGCTTGGGGAATATAACAAACGAAGTAAGATATTCCCACCAAATAGAAATAGCTTTCGTTATGTCTGCAAAAGAATATAAGATCGTGCGTTGTTATAATGGAAAACAGTGTACTTCTGGTTGTCCTTCATTAATCATCAATGGTTTCGTTAGACTCAAGAAGCTCATACTACTAAATTAGTTTCTAATCCCACAAAATCTAAAGCATGATCTTCTTTGGGTGTTCTTCAGAGATGCCGGATCGTGTTTCAAACTCTACAATCTTTTGCGGTCAATGTAGAGAATCTACTTTTTATCTTCGGCAATTCTTCGATTTAAAAATTATGAATTATTGTTTATAAAGAACGTAAGAAATTTTTAGCACGTTGAAACGTATTATACGTGTTTAATCGTTACGATCTTTCCGAACAACTTGACATATTTTAAAGTATCATACGTTGTCTAGATCAGGCATGGGCAACCTTTGACATGTTGTGGGCCAAACTTTAATGTGCAAATACGTTCGCGGGCCGCGTTTAAAAGTAGCGCATTTTAAAGCAGTGTTCATAATTTTTAGCGATAGATATCAGACATGTAATAATACGATAATGTCTCGCGGGCCGGATCAAATTTTACAGCGGGCCGGTTGTCGCCCACATATGGTCTAGATGAATACATTATCTAAATCTTTCTAGTAAAACTTAATGCACAAAGTCCTTCTTATTTTCTTGTTACTAGTTATGTTTTTGTCTGGTTTTATCATTAATTATCCAATATCTTATTATAGAAATTTCTCATCCATTAACAAAGGTTGATGGATGACCTTCCCCGACTTTATCATATTAGGATTTGTTTATTACGATTAAATTCTGGAAATCAGTTGTAAATAATTGTTTCCGCGCGTGTAGCCAAATGAAATCCGTTGAATTATTGATGTTGAATCAATCCATACCAAAAATTGTACAAAGTTATTGTTTGAAATTATTCACGAAAATTTCAAATTTTTCCAACGCCAACTTTTTTAAAGTAATGCACCAATGAAAAGTAGATGACTTTTTTTATAACTAGTTAATGGTGAGTAAAGTACAAAAATACACGAAACTTGTACACTTTATTTTCAATTTCGCTACCTAGGACTGTTTTCTAAAAACTTTCGCAACAGACTACGTATATAACAAGAGATGTGTAACGGTAATAATAATAATAATAACCCATCGCTAATTTTGCGAGTTTTTTAAAGATATTCTATGAGATATAAGATATAGTTTTGTTTGTATCTACTTTGTTTCCTGTTGATTAACTTCATTTGAAAATTGTATACCTTAACAAAAAGTGAAATAACTTGGAACAACGGAGCGCAAGAAATGTTAATAAACATTATGTATGTACAGTTATTAATTTGTTTGGTTAGGCGGACATGAAAAATTGAATCAGCTGAAGATCGATATATTTACGAAAAGATGTATGTATGTACATATATACTGAGTGTCCCACGACGTGATTACCACAGCTTAAGGATGTGTTATTGAAGCAATTTCAAGTTTAAAATGTCTAAAGAACATATGCCCGAAACAATAGTAATTGAGCAGGTGTTATTACGTACCGCTGTTGATTTCATTGTTCTTAAAAAGTCGGGGTGGCTGTGATCCATCAGTTGTTATTATTCATTGTGACAGTAAACGTCGTTTACGTAAATTTGGAGTGTATTTTTTCGTGTTATATTAAAATACTCTTAAAAGTATATACATTTTTCTAATGAGGGATAGGCCGTTTATTCACTGGATGGATTCAATAAAATGGACATGAATATCATCGGCGAGAGACAAATTTATTTTATTCTATCGTCTGTATTCTCATTAGATTAATTTCTCGAAAAGACAGGATAGTGTTCTTTCATCAACAAGATCTAGTTCAACGACAAATTGCTTCGATTTTTAGTATTACCAAAAAGCACGAAGCAACTGGTCTGGAGGCTAATAAGAAAAGTAAAAGAAGGTATTGCTCAATATTTGCGATTAACGTCGAACGAAATAGAACGAAATCATCTAAAGATGACAACTTAGCTGTCGAAATACGTATTTATACAAACATTATTGTGATAAGAGTTTTTTTGATTATTCACTTAGCTACAGTTTCCATCGTAATTTGCATTCTTAGGATGAGATTTATTATAAATAAATGACTTGATGGCCTAATTCGTTTGTTTTACGTCTAGTCCCGCTTCCCGTGCAATCACACTAATAGGTGTGTTCTTCATATGATATGAAAAATAAAATAAAATGGAATTCTTAATATGAAAATTTTTAACTCAAGTCCTTCGCTTGGAATGTAAAAATTTAAAAGACTCACGTTTACTTGGACACTGCAAACATGTATACATAATATTATGAATATGTTACACGCAATTTATTATCTAATTATGTAAAAATTAGAATAGAATAGTCACATTAAAGTTTGCATAATAATCGTTCCAACATACACATTATGTAAGTAAACATATTTACCTGTTAATGGCATAATTTCTTAATTAAGAACCGGTTTTTCAATAACATGACATATAAAATACAGTTTATGTTGATGTGTAAAAATATAAATAAACACTTTCAGTTTACTACTTGTGATTAACGACAACATTGCAAGGTCCGTTCATTAACGAAAAAGTAATTTTGTTTTGTTATTTCCGTAAACTACTTAATATATTCAAAAATTATCGTCAATTTAAGTGTTTACTTTCTCTTTGTGTAAGGTTGTAAGTACTTAATGTCGCTGTTAATTTCAAAAACAGTACAGCCTACGTAAACAAGTATGTTACGATTCTATTAGTTTTTTGTTTATTACGTACTTTTATTACATATTTTTTATTACGTATCCCAGATTCACTTTGATGGGCAATATAATTTTGAATTTCCACGAATGCACGACAGTTATTTTCTAAATAGGTTTAACCACCCTATAAAATCCTACTAAATTTATTAATTGAAGACCGATTAAAGCTATACCAAAGTAAATGATAGTAGAATATACAATATATACAAGGATCATTTTTAAACTAAGGTGCGTTTGTGGATGAGAATGAGAATGACGCGCTACGTACACTACCGATCATATTTATTTGCCCACCCCAATTTTATGTGTTTCCTGAAATACGGATTATCTTGCGAAAAGTCTGTATTATAATTATTGAACAATATTATTAGTGGAACTAATTCCATATGAATTTCTACGAAAATCTTAAATTGTTTATGATATATCGTAAAGGTGTCGTAAATTGGAAAAATACCATAAATATTGTATAGGCTAATCCCTACAGTATTAACAGGTTTACCTGCATTTCCGAAAGGTATTACCAATATTGTGTTATTGTACTAACTAATTACAATATTAGGATGTGTTATTCAAAAAGGAAAATAAATTGTATGTCAGTCATCGTTCATCTTTTGTTGCGAAAACAGTGAAATAGAGAGTTATTGTGAATATTTTAATGCAATGCCGAAGACGAAGGAATTATCTGTTGAAGTGCGTGCTATGATAATTGCTTATCGTCGTATGGGTAAAAGTAACCGCGAAATTCCAAAAGAATTACGATTAAATCGCAGAACCGTTGATTATAACGTTAAAAAATTGCTGCTGAAATGAATAGAGCGCGTGCTAAACCAATTAGTGTGTCCACGGTACAGAGAAAACAAGATAAAACGACTAAATTCGGCTAAAGAACATAAGAATTGGACGATTGATCAGTGGAATAATGTGTTGTGGACAGACGAATCGAAGTTTGAACTTTTCGGTAGTAAAAGGCGAAATATTCGTAAGAAGATCCGCTGGAGAAAGAGTACTGCCAGAATGTATTGCGCTTACCGTAAAACATGGAGGAGATTCAGTAATGTGTTTTGGTGGAAGATCTGTAGGCGATCTCGTCAAAATTGAGAGAATCCTAAGAAAAGAAGGTTACAAGGAAATTTTAGAAAATAACGCTGTTCCTTCAGGACTAAGGATTCTTGGCGAAAACTTTGTATTTCAACAGGACAACGATCCGCAACACACTTCTAGATTGCGTGGCGATTACTTGCGTCAACTAGAAGAGCAAGGGCAAATCTCTATAATGGTATGGCCAGCTCAAAGTCCTGATCTGAACCCAATAGAGCTTCTTTGGGAAGAATTGGACCGGAAGGTTCGAGGACGTGCTCTATCATCCACCACTGTACTGTGGGAACAATTTTAAGAAGCCTGGGCACAAAAAATTAAAATTAATTGAAAAGATGCCGCGGTTATGTGCCGCAATTATCAAAAATAAAAGTGGACACATTGATGAGAGCGAAATTTAATAATAATTAATGATAAAGTTTTTATATAAGAAAAATGTAACTATTTTATGTTTATTTTACACTATTGTATTGGTACAATAAATAAATTTTCAGTACACATTTGATAGTTTAATAATTTTGGCTAAAGCTAAGGGTGGGCAAATAAATATGACCGGTAGTGTATACAGAATACGAAAATTATTGTAAAAACGGATTATATCAACCTTAATTGATTCGTATCTCATATGAAGCATAAATAAACATTTTGTATTAGTAACATGTGTCCGATTTTGTTTTATTTCTGATAAATTTTTTTTAAAAAAATACCAAAATCGGAAGGTGGTTCTAATTCAATTGTCGGGTACTGTATATTCGATTAAAGGAAAATTTCTTTAAATCTCTGTGCATATTCGATAAATTCCCCGTTGGTTCCGACACTATACAACGTTAAATTGTTGAATAAAAATAAAATTTCTATTGCATGTTTCTTTATATACGTCGTTTCAATGAATATTTTTGCATTACACTCCTTTTTATAAATTACACTGTACCGTCTTAAGAAATTATCTATTAAGGCTTTCTTGGAAACCGTAGCTTAACTAACAGCATCTCTCATATTTTACCGCAAAAGGAGAGTAAATAAAATAAATTACAGGAGGCACATCGCATTGTTTTGTAATGACTACATTGATTCCATAGATACGTGAATAAGCTCCTTCAGTAAATTTTAATGTTCGTCAATTATTTATATTACGCACACATTGCCAGCTACAAAATGGAATGCGACACTGACTTATTCGTATTTTTTTAGCAAAAAGAAAATAATAAATACTTGGATATTTCAAATATGCATTAATAGCCAGACTATATGATAATTTAATTTAAAAAATTGATTCTCCAATTTAATAATGTACACAATATTAGCTTGCATTAATTTAAGTCGAAGTCGTTTAAAATACAATTTATTTTGAGGCGGAAGCCTTATTCTTGGTAAATTTGTAAATTTTGAATGTGCATAGTTGAACTATGATCGGTTTTGTATGTTTTTTGTATGTGCATTTCGCGCGCACTGCACATAAAAAAGTAAAAACTTAGTTTGTGAAAAAGTAAAGTGTTTTATTTCAATGCACCTCATGAATGTTTCATGTAGTGTACGAGAAAAGTTCAAAAACTCTAATAAACAATATAAAAGCTGTTATGATTTAGAAGTACAACATTTTACTAAGCATTAGCCATCATGGAAACGGTCATTGGCATAAATTTTAATGCGCCATCTTATGATAGTTTTCTTATAGATAAAAGTGATTGTGTTGTGTGGGAAAGGCATGATATTGTTGAGCTGCCGACAGTCGATGGTAGAAAATGTTTTAAATTTTACTTTGGGTCCTACGAGGCAAGACAAAAATTCATTGATGCTGTAAGGTAAGCAAAATGTACCTATTAATTTTTATAACAGTTATAATTTTAGAACAGTTTAACAAACCTTCAAAAAAATTTTTTTTGTTAAATAAAACATATGCGAATTTAAAGTAGAAATATTTTAAGAGTCTATTGTTTACATAAAAATACTTAAATATTTTTTGTCACTAAACGTTAGTGTTCTACATTTTTTCGTGAAATTTGAGTGATAATAATTTAAATTATTTTGTACAAACTGTTATATTCTTTGACAGGACTAATTCAGAGGGCAATACGCGGCCGCCATCACTCCAGTCATCGTCCCAGTCATCCACAGCACCATCGCCATCATTCTCATTGTCAAGTTAAATTATTCTATTACATACGTTTGTTAAGATTATATTAAATTAATATAAAATAATACTGAAAACGGTGTGTTTCTCTTTATTGCGTTATATTTCAAGTTCACTAGGTTCACAATGAGTTGCTTATTGTAGCTTAACTCTACATGCCATCTTCAACCGCCATTTGAATCTATTGTGGTACGTGTAAACATATGTATGTGTATATATATCATGCAGAATACTTATTGTTCATTGTAAATGAACAGATTGTATATATAAAGGGGATAAAAAAAAGGTTCACAATATGATGATGACAAATCAGTTCACTTTTAAATATTTGTTTCTGAAATTTTGAGGTGTGAACGAAAAAATAAAACAGAATAAATTTTATTCTTCCATAATAATACTTATTTTTCTGGTAAAGGTCTAATTATGGGTAAACCCATTTTCCGTTAACCTCACTTATAGCTGTTAGACTTTCGAGAATGGATATTTCCCCATGTATTCAACCAAATTTAAATTCTACGATTGAGGCAGCGAGGGTCAAATGTAAGATAACCATTCTTGTAAATTTAGCTGTATTATTTGGACGTTGATCGTGGTAAAAAAACGTATTCATCTCTTAACAATATTTTGTACGTCTCTGTTCAATAAATCCTAAACAAATCATTCTTGTCACCACCATATATCCCCACACTGACGTTGATTCACCCCTATGTGTAACAATATGTAAATATTAACATGGCTAATGAAAGGCGTTCACGTGGTACTCTTTTGTTACACCCGGCGCTTCTTAAAATACGCCTTGTATTATCTGCATACATTTTCTCTCCAGTATCTAATTTTAAGTGTGTAGTTATCTTCAGCGCATGTATTCGTACTGACCTTGTAGTAGTTCCCTAATCGTCCTTGTTTTGAAAATTTGCATGAATGGAAAAATTGGAATAATATGGTAACGATGCAGTTTTTAACTTTTCTGAAGTGTCTACTATTTGTATGCAAAATTACTGTTTCGGCCAAATATAAATAATATAATCGCGAAGAACAAACACATTTTTATGTAGTGGATTGCAGAACATGTACAGTAGTGTGCACAAATAAGTGACCACTGCGCAAAAGATTCAATTCCTTAACAATATTGTCTCCATATTTAATATTATTTTACTTTTACTCTAAGTTTCTAAAAGTTTTAGGAATTGACAATGTTCCTAAGTCTGTCCCTTGTCGATGGTTACTTCGTTATCTGCTCGAGAGCAGTTGGGACAGGCATAAAAGAAATTGTTTACTTTAAGTTTATGTTAATTTCTCTAAAGGTTGGTGAAATGCTTAGAATATCCGACGAAAACTGCCGACGAATAATGTTATTTAATTAACGGGGTTTACGTCAGCGACAAATTGCAGAAACGACGTAATGTTCTAAGTGTTCGATCTTTAAAATTATCAAAAAACACGAAGCAACCGGTCTGGTGGCTAATAGAAAAAGGGTGGGAAGGTCAATAAATGTAAAAAATGATCAATATGTGCGATTGACATCTGTGCGAAGTAGAACGATCATCTAAATAATTAACAAAAGATTACCCCAAAATGGTAATAAACAGAAACAGTTGAAATACACACGAATCCATTCCGACTGGACATTGAAACAAGTGGCGACACGTACTTTAGATAAACGAGTCCAAATTTGAATAATTCAGATCCAAAAGAGAACAGTATGTCCGCAGAAGGATTAGAGAAATGTGTAATCCATCATGCCATGTCATCAGTCAACAATAAAACATGGAGGTGGACCTGTGCAACTATGAGGTTGCATATGTGCGCAAGGAGTTATTGGTTCATTAATTAAAATTACTGGAAAGTTAATGTCAGCGAAATTTTCAGAGATTCTGCAGCAATAAGTCATGCCAACAAGAACACAATTATTAATTATTCTTAACCAATTTGGCAGTCCTTTTTCTAGTGATTTTAATTATTTATTCAGCGAAATTCTACGCCATCTATGGTACTTCCGTTATAGTTTGGTTGTGTATCGTAAATATTTATTTTCTTAAAAGACATTCGCACGTCTTCTGGGGTATTACTAAGCGAGTAGTGAATGTATTGTATATTCATAATTTATTAATTTCTAATTACATTTTCCAACACAATGATTCGAAGCAGAAAAGATCGCTAACTAATGCCAATTCACTTTTTGATATCTTTTTTAGAAAAACTAAATTAGTTTAGTTGTTTATTAATATTTTTCAGTTATATGCAATTATTCTTGTTGTGTTATACATATTTAAAAAAATTACTACGTAATGAAAGTTTCTTTCAGTTATTTTTTTGTAAACGGTGGATATTAACTTTCTATGGTGGTCACTTACCTATGCACACTACTGTACCTACATATACATATTGTTTGGAGATTCTACAATAGCTTTTTTTTATTCGAAATACACTTTTCTTATATCAATATACTGTTTCGAACGACAAAAATTTCTGTAAAAACGGTTAATCTACCTACGCAAGAGGTGGTAATTTGTCCTTCTGAGAACATCAGGTAAGTATGCCAATATATAACCGTCATTGTGAAGTAAATATTGCAAATTTTGAGTCAATTGCGTTTGTAAGTTCGTAAAGAAAGGACATCATTTATAGAATGAATGAAACGTAAGTTGAATGTTTCTGTGCAATTATTTGAAAGATCGGAAAATGTTATTCGCCGCTGCAGCTGGATATAAGAATCGACTAACGGGTTTTATAAAAAAAATGCATGATAACGTATAGAACACAAAGATGCATACGACTTTGATGAACGAAATATAATACGTTCAACGCTTATTAGGCATTAGATGACAAAAATATTTGAAAACTAATAAGGTTGTTGAATATGTTTTGTCGTTCGATAAGAGATGGCGCCATTAGGTTCGTCATTTTACTTTTCTAAAAATTTTATGAACACGTGTGAAGCTTTCCCACTTTATATTTTCTCATTTGTATATTTACAGGTTAGGTTTTAGAACTATTAGTTTAATGCCAACCAATATGAAATTGAATTACCCTCATTATGTACATTAAGATACGATACTGAGAGTTAAATTTGTAAATATACTTTAGTAGATTTTATGATTGAGTTTCTGATGGTGCTAAAATGTAGGTAAACAATTATAATGTATTTTAAATAAAGCTTTCGAACACTTTTCAAGAATTCTTCTTCTTATGATATAATGTTGCAATTGCAATGAACGTTTTTCGGAATCTTATTATTTTTCCTTCTTGCGAAGTGAAAGCAATGCCTATTAGTGGTATTTAAATGAAAGAAGATGACAAAACCATTAAATAAGAGCATCCGTACGCCCACTTTTGTAACGTCTATCGTAAATGTCCCATGATAGATACTTTCCAGGCAGCAGCATTTATTTTGGAAATCTATTGAGAAACGAAAAAGGTACTTAAGGCACTTACAGAGAATACTGAAGGGCAAATGTTTGAAATATTAATGAATATTGAGCGAAGACGCCAGGTTTTATATTTAGCCTTTGAAGAGTCTGTCTTTCTTGCTCGATTAATGGGCACTGTCATAGTATACGAAATATATGGTTTTATTGCTTGTTTTCATCTTAGACAGTTTATTTTAATTTACTTTTTATTCACAGGTACATTTTAATAAAGATTGCGGTTGATTAAATTACACAATTAAGGTTAATATAACCCCTTTTCACAATAATTTTCGTATTCTGTATACGTATTTCGACAACCAAGTTGTCATCATCAACAGATAATTAATTACAGTGTCGCACCTGGAACCACGGTGAAACCCGCACTGTCCGTATCGAACTTACACCGTCGAAAGCCAAACACACACTGACATACGTGTTTGGCAAAATCAAAGAAAAATAGCTCGGGAAGGTGGCGCGAAAACCGCTATTGCGCAAACAAAATAAAATAAAACGGTTAGCTTAGGCAAAACAGAACAAGGATTGGATGTTGGAAAAATCGAAAAAAAAGTGCTCTGGACCGACGAATCCAAATTCGAAATATAACGTTCAAAAAGAAGAACATTTGTTTTAAAATCAACGGGTGATCGAGTTGTCGAATCATGAATTGCATCCGCCACCAAATATGGAGGAATATCTGTAATGGTTTGAGGTTGTTTCGGAGCATCTGTAGGCGATCCAACATCCACAAAAACACTGTGGACCCAACTATAGGATGCGTGGTCAAAAATAGAACCGGGGAACCAGGGGAATTACTAAAGAGGATGCCGAGATTGTGCCCGGTAGTAATAAAAGTTAAAGGTGACACATCGACGAATGAAAAGTTCGCAAAAATTTAAAAGAATATTTGTTAGTTGGTTTGAAATAATATTTATTTAAAACATTTTGTATAATTATACCGTGAATATATTTTATAATGCAACATGCACATACATACACTAGTTGCTAGAGTAACGTAATAATGAAATGACAGCAATGTATTTTAGCGTGTATTTTATTTTGCAACATAGGATGTCAAAATAAGTTACTCTATTTTTGAGGTATGTATAGTGTAGAAGAAAAACTGTTATTAGTGAACTGGTATAACTCGAATATGAGTTTGAGGAGAGTAGCAGATTTGTTTCAAATTACATATCCTGACCGTCCAAGACCGAGTCCAACTACAATAAGTAGGTTAGTACAGAAGTATAAAAATAATGGATGCATCGTTCCTAATCATAACAAAAAGAATAGGCCAAGATATGTTATTACTGACGCCAAAAGAGATGAAATTCTACAAACAATCGAAAATAATAATATGCTCTCCACAAGAGCTTTAGCACGAACTACAAATGTAAGCAAATCTTCCGTGCATAAACTACTAAAACGAGAACATTTTAAGTCGTATCATTTTCAAAACCATCAGGAACTAATTGCGAATGATACAGAAAGAAGAAATAACTTTTGTGAAATCACGTTGGATAAGCTTCATAATGATGATACTTTACTACGCAGAATTTGCTTTACAGATGAAGCAACATTTTATGTAAATGGTGAAGTAAATTCACAGAACTGCCGCTACTGGAGTAGACAAAATTTGCATAGATATCATATCACAAGGACTCAGCGGCCACAGAAAGTCAATGTTTGGACTGGGTTGATTGAACACCATATTGTAGGACCGTTTTTTATTGAGGGTACTCTTACAGGAGAAAAATATTTAGAATTGCTTGAGTACAGAGTTATGCCAGCCCTCCACGCTTTAAATATTGATGGTGAGATTTGGTACCAGCATGATGGCGTGCCGGCACATAATTCTCATATGGTTAGAACATTTTTCAACCAAAGATTTCCAAACCGTTGGAAAGGTCGTGGAGGAGAAGTAGAATGGTCCGCAAGGTCACCAGACCTGTCTCCAAACGATTTCTTTCTTTGGTCATGTATCAGAAATAAAGTTTTTCATGGAGAACCTCTAAACAATATTGACCAATGAAAAAATAGAATACTAGTTGCTGCAAGAGAAATAACTCCAGAGCAGATACAAAATACAATAAATGAATTCTACAATCGCTTAGGATACTGTCTGGCCGTCAATGGTGACATTTTTGAAAATTTTTTAAATTAGTTTTTAAATTTTGTTCAACTACTGTATTTCACATCCTATGTTGCAAAATAAAATACACGCTAAAATACATTGCTGTCATTTCATTATTACGTATGTATGTATGTGCATGTTGCATTATAAAATATATTCACGGTATAATAAAATTTTAATTTTGCAATACTGTACTTGTTTTTTTATTATTTTCTGGGTGGGCAAGCACTTATGGCCGATAGTATAAATAAATCACAGTAAAGTAATGTTGTTTTGATGATTTTGCTACATTAAAAAATACATTCTGAAGTAATTTATTTATTATGTATTTATGTCAATAATGGAAGATGAAACTTGGGAACTTAAAACACACTAAAGACATTATTTAATAAAAATAATAAACCTTAGAAGTAGTTGGCATCTATCGAAAGATCTGTGGATGGAGTATCGAAAGAATAATTTATAATTTATGTACTAAGTCAAATTCAAATTTGGAGGCTCTCAATTGGCTGTTAAGATATAGAAAGAGATAGAGAATTATTTCTATAATATTTTTTGAGGATTATTTATCATCTTCTCCAACAATTTTAAGAATTTTATTCGACAGCAGATTATTGTGTTTTATTAAACCGATAATTATTTTTAACTGGATTACAGTTTATAATACACGTTATTATATAATATGAAAGAGGCAAAGGCTTAATTGATTACATTTACGTCTACTACTTTACTAAAGCCGAAGATTTCGTATATCAAATGAAAAACGAAATTTTAATGATAAAAGGAGTGTAATCAAAAATAAGTGTTTATATTTATTAGATTGATGTTAAGTTTATTTTTTCTCCCTTCTGGTTGTTTGATGTTAAAAAACAGGTGACAGATCACAATCAGCAGAGAAGAAAAGCAAAAATACATAATTTACTTGTCCTCCTGTCAACTGTAGTTACTTTAGTAGTAATGACAGTATTGTCTTTAGACAATTTATATTTAACATTTAATATTTCCGAAACAGTCGAAGATAGGTATAGGACATTGTACATGAAATATGTCTGGAATTTTCTAAAGAATCCAAAAATTTAATATTTGACAGGGTGTTGCATTTAAAATAAGAAAGTTGGTATTGACCACTTTTACATGACACACTCTGTATATAAACTGTTTATTTAAAAAATACGCAACTAAAATTCCCAATCGACGTGTCCGAGCGTTTTTTCGAACACCCTTCCATTTAATTATTATCGAATTTATTCCATTTGGCTGATACACACTGTATACACGTTCTTAGTTTGTTTGAAAAATAATATTAAATTGGATATAGATTAATCTAAAGAAAAAACATTTTAAAAAATCTCTCTCGAAGACCCCAACATCAAAGAATGCGATTTGTAATTAAAATAAAAACACCAACATATTAAAGATAAAAGAATAAATATTAAATTAAGTGTCATTAAATAAAAATGGAATCAATGCAATACCGTATTTTTTAATTAATTCGTGGTCCGATTATCCATAAAACAATAAAAGAACTACTACATATAGAATTTGAATTTGATTTAAAATTAGGAATTTTTAATTTACAATTTTCTTTAAAAATATTAGATACTGCACGCATTTTTCCCGAGAGTACTATTATTCCTTCTTCGTTTACAACTAATTCTACACGCACCTATAGAACTTACTTATAAAATGGATTAAAGACGATCATTAAAGAATTTTTAACTTAACACTGCACTACTTAAAAACACACTATTTTTTCTTTACGACAATTACACACTTCGAGCCTGTATTTATTATATTCTTATCTCTTATCGTATCGTGTCAAGTAAAGTAAGAAACACAAAATGTTGGACGTAGATTAGAAAAAAAAACGCACTGCGTTCGCCCGATAACTTATAACACGAGATAATAATTCAATCCGTCTAATTACACAAAAATTATGCAATGTCAATGTTGCGCGAGAACAGTGGTCGATTTGCGAGTCACAGCACGCTTGCTACGGGCGAAAGCGCGATCGGTTTGTCAACACCGAAGTTCTAAACACAACTGATGCTAAACTCCATAAAGCAAGTCTGTTGGCCGTTGCGCATCCAAGAAAGCAAACGATCCCACTAAGTCTAATATCGCTAAAGGATCTCGGAGATTAAATGGAACACAGATGTGTCAGCATCGAATTGTGAATGATTATTGTGTAAACGGAAGAAATGAATATTCCTTCTTTTTCTTGAATTCCACTCATTAAGAGGAGGCATAAATTAATGCAAAAGTGTGTCCGGACGGCGTTTTTTCCTACTCGAAATTTCAGGGATAAACGAGAATAAGTGTGTATATAAACAGAAGCACGTGTACATACATGTATTAATGTCAAGTAAATAAACAAGATAAATATATATATAACTATATAGAGTGCGCTACCATTTATTATTAATCTGTACATATAGACATGAACATGACATAGAATTTATGAAAAAGTGGATAAACATCAAACATTATTAGGAAAAAGTTATAAAGCGTGATGTTGAATGTAATTACTTGATAAATAACTATAATAAATGCTACGAAAGAAAAATAAGAAATAAAACATTTTCCGGAAATGGTTTTTAACAAAGCTTGGTGATAAACATTCTTTTCTAAATAAGAAACTTTTAGGAAGTTTCAAGCTACACTTATATATTGGGTTGGCAACTAAGTACTTTCGGTTTTGTAGTATAAAATAAAACACTTTTTTTCAAATAAAGAATACTTTTTAATCAATTATATATTTTCCATTTTGCTCAATGACCTTTTGCCATCTTTCTTTCGGCTGCATGATTCCACGCTCATAAAATTTCTGGTCTTTATCAGCAAAAAACTGAACTAGGTGCGAGTGAAGGTCATCGTCATTTGTGAAAGTTTTACCATTCAAAGAATTCTGCAAACTTCGAAATAAATGGTAATCAGATGGTGCTAGTTCAGGGCTCTATGGGGGATGTGGCATCACTTCCCAGCCAAGCTCCAATAGTTTCTCACGAGTTGCCAAAGATATGTGAGGCCTTGCATTATCTTGGTGGAAAACTACACCTTTCCGATTTGACAATTCTGGCCGTTTTTCTTTGATTGTTTCATCCAGTTTTATCAGTTGTTGACAGTAAACATCAGAATTGATCGTTTGGTTCCTTGGAAGCAGCTCAAAAAAACACAACACCTTTGTAATCCCACCAAACTGACAGCATGATCTTTTTCGGATGCGATTCAGCTTTCGATGTGGTTTGAGCTGGTTTATCGTGTTTGCTCCATGATCGTTTTCGAACTACGTTACTGTACAGGACCCATTTTTCATCACCAGCGATGATTCTTTTTAAGAAAGGGTCGGTTTCATTTCGTCTAAGGTGCATATCGCAAAAGTTGATTCTTTGTGTTAAATGAATTTCTTTCGATTCGTGAGGTACCCAAATATCAAACTTCTTAACTAGCCCAAGACATTTTAAATGTTTTTCAATTGTTGTGTGCTATAAATGTAGCCTCTCCGCCACCTCTCAAACAGTTATATGACGATCCTCTTCAATTATGACCTTGATTTGGTCATCATCAACTTCAGTAGGCCGACCAGAACGTTGCTCATCTTTGAGGGAAAAATCTCCAGAACGGAATGCGTTACAGAGCTACATGTCAACTGCGCGTAACGATATCGAAAACATAATCAAAGCTATAGTAAAAGATAAACAGCTGCGGTTATGTATCGACGAAGCGACAAATCGAAAAAGCATTTTATTTTGAATATTTTAGTGCGTGTTCTAGATCCTGTTAAAGCGACATTTCCCATTTTTTAGCTAGGAAAAGATTAGAAAAGTGTACTGGCGAAACAATTATGAAGGTAGTATTGGATACGCTAAAAAAATTTCAACTTCAACTGATCAGCTATGTTCGTGAGCGATGGTGCGGCGACAGTGTGTAGTGTAAATTTGTAAATGTGACGTGCAAAGTTCATGCTTTACCCCCTGTAGCACAAAGAATTCTTTAATGGTATCCAGAGATGGATACATTAATATAGAATACCAAAGGAGTGTTTTTGAAATCCTCCAAACGAATTCGAGAATTCCACAGACGGTGCTCCGGTATTCCTGAGCCACCAGAGTCAATTCTCGCACATTGGGGAACATGGTTTCAAGCGCTTTTGTATTATTGCCAAAAGTTCCAACAAATAAAATCTGTGGATCCATTATTCAAACTTAACGAAGCTGCAGCAACTAAATAAAACCAGAAAAGCTTTGAAAATACTTGCATCGAAACGGATTTAAAACAAATAAAAAAAAACGATAATTGTAAGGTTTATTTGACTCGATAGAAAAATTTCAAAATACTGGGTTTGTCGTTAGTGGAGCCAATGCAAATTGTGAACAATGTACATACACTCGCTACTATGTATTGCAAATGAGGTGAAGAATATGTGTGTTGTAGAAAAGTTCGAGAGTGTTTATAAACAAAGATTTCGATTTTACCAGATTAGGACAGATTTGTGATGGTGTGTGTATAGATCCGTTATCGATTTCTAAAGATTATTTTAATTATGCGTGCATTACATCCGTAGATGTCGAGCGGCCATTTTCTAAATATAAGAACATTTTTTCAACACGGCGTACGTTGCTCTCCCAGACAAATATGGAGACCTACGTCAGGCTGCAGACATTACTACTGATTCTCCGCATAATATTATATTTGAAGGTGCTCAATTCAATGCAATAAAAACTCAGTGGTCATGATGCTAGCCATTGGTTAGTTACTTTGTAAAACATTTGTCTAACGTATAATAACCCATATACGTATTTGAGATTTTCTTCCATAAAATACATATTGACTTGCTAAGTTTTTAATTATTCCTGCAGACGCTATATTTTCAAATTTAATTTTACATCGCAAACATTTGGAAAGTGAAGGAACTAGTCTTCACTTCCCAAATGTTTGCGATGTAAAATTAAATATGAAAATATGTATAGTGTGTAGGTGTTCATCATACGATATAAATACTTATGTGTTGCGATTCATAAAATAGCCTGTGTTTCGAACCTTGATTCATCGTATATGGGTTTAATCCTATTATAAGTTTTACAGATAAACACAAGTGAAATAAACAATATTTAAATAACAAGGACATTCTAAAATAAGACCTGCTTAGATACGTTTATTTAACGGATATCATCACATTAAATTTGTGCAAAAGTAGCTTTAATGATAGGAGGCGTACCAAAGCGAGAGAAATAAATTGTGCTAGTCTGGGTCGCGTGATTTATTATAAAGTTATTTACAATTAATTTGCTATTGTTTAGGAAGTTGCATCTATAAATAGCGTATATTTAACGTGTGTTAAATAAGACACGGAATAATTAAGATATTGGGCTGAAATTTATTCCAGACGTAGTACACACACATAAAGAAAAATTACATTTAACCAACAATTTTCCACCACTTTTTCACACATATCGGCCGAAACGTTCGAAATTTCGCGCAATCGATATTGTCCTTAAGCTCCTTTAACGCTGTTGCCCTGTTGCCATGAACCAACGCCTTAACGTAGCCCAATAAAAAGAAATCCAACGGCGCTAAATCACATAAGCGAAGTGGCCCCTCGACCGGACCATTTCTCGAGACTACACAGTTACCGAACCTTTCCTTCCGTAGATCAATTGTTTGACCACCGTCTTGTTGGAGCTGCATGTCACTAATGTCGAATCCATTAAATTCTGGTCTTTCAACACGGCACGCTAGCGAACTCCATTGACCATAACCTGGCGATCATTTTCATCGACGAAATATTACGGTCCAATCACACCTCCGACATGAAATCCACCAAAAACGATAACTTTTTGTGGTTGTACTGGAGTCTCTCTTGAAGCACATGTGGAGTTGTTGCTGTCCAATAACGCATATTTTGCTTTTTGACAAAGTCATTAAACCAAAAATGAGTTTCATCAGTGACGATGATCGAAACGTTTCTAAAGAAACAAAAGGATGTCGCTATGCGCACTTGCTGATCACTTGTCTTGAAAGGGCCATACAACTGATCTAGTTTATGTGTAGCTTAACTGTTTTGAATTGGAGAACTTTTGAACATTATCTTTGGAAATATTATCAAATAAGAGTAATATTGTGTTCTATAGTAAGTACTTAGGCTTAATTTACCTCTTAATGTTACACGTGACTAATTATACACATTCTATATTTAATTTTTTAACGATATTCACTATTCATATACGAGGTTCATTGAAAATTTCTAAAAATGTTTAAAACTTTTTAATGATTTAATAATTAATATTTACCTTGTGTTTACGTCATAACAATCTACATGCTTGCAAAGTAATCTGCAAATGCATGTAACAGAAACTGTAGAATCACTGTAGAAATTATTCAGTGCTTCGTTTACATTTACATGTCACTAAAGGGATAACCAAGCAATATCGATCAGACTACTATGAAGAGAGAGATACTCGGCTTTAGCAAAATTCTATTGCAATCGAATATTATGAGCAGAGAAGGATGATACCATGGGACAATCGATGCGATAAACCACTCAATACTACACAACAATACTATCAGGTTGTTACATATGAAATGTCCGATTTTGTAAGGAATAAAAAAAGTCTAGATTTAAAAAAATATAAATATTTATTCTGCAAAATAGTCTCCATTTACATCAATAGTTTGTTGCCAACGGCCTGCAAGCTGAAAAATTCCCTTTGAAAAGAAATCTAGGTTTTGACGGCTCACATATTGCTCAAACACTGCTATTACAGACTCCCGGTCAGGGAAGTCCCTATTTTTTAAGTGATTGTCTAAACTTCGGAAAAAATGAAAATCAGTTGGCGAAAGGTCAGGTGAATAAGGTGGGTGAGGGAGAATTTCGTAACCAAATTCCGAAAGTTTTTGGATTGTATGTCTTGCATTATCGTGAAGAAGTATGGGTCCATGTCTATTGACTAGTGAGGGCTGCAAGCGGCTCAATTTTCCATGCATAGTTTCCAGTTCGGCACAATAGGACGCTGCCGTGATGGTTTCACCAGGTTGCAAAAATGAATAGTGAATAATACCCTTACTGGTCCATCATACAGTCACCATAATCTTTCGCGGGTGAAGTGATACTCGTGCATGCTGTCTTGGTGTTTCACCTCGATCTAACCATTGTCCTGATCATCTCCGATTATCATAAAGTATCCACTTTTCGTCACACGTTACCACTCGATGAAGAAACGGTTCAACTTTCTGTCGATTAGCCAAAAAGGTAGCCACCACTAATCGACGGAGCTTATTGCCTTCCGTTAATTGGTGCGGCACCCATCGATCGAGTTTCTTCACTTTGCCAATCGAAGAAAGGTGACGACTAATGGTGGCAATGGACACTTGAAATGTTTCTGCAAGGCTACGCACTGCTGTCGACGGATTACTTTCAACTTCTACACGCAGCTCGTCGTCATTAACGGTGCTACGCGCATATCCGCGAGGCTCATTTTCCAAATCAAAATTTCCCTCGCTGAATTTTTTAAACCATCGCCGTAATGTGCGTTCATTACACGTGGTTTCACCGAACGTCTGATTTATTTCTCGCGTTGCTGCAGCTGCATTTAATCCCTTTTTAAATTGAAAGAGGTAAATTGCCCGAATATCTCCTGCCGACAGCATATCCATAGGCGAGACAAGGACAGGTGTATTAATCTTTCCAAGAAATGGAACAGGTACACACTTCAAAATAAATACCCTTTTCTACAAATACAATAATAATTTTCACCAAAAACATACACGTCTTCACACAGGTGCGATTCAGTTCAGGCTGAAGGAAAAAACGGACATTACATTTGTAACAACCTGATAGTTCCAACGTTAGATGGAACTAACTCCAAAACCATTTCAGAATTTCTGACGTAATTGAATTGATTAGACTGGCTAAGAGTTATTCAGTCAAATGAAATCCTAATCCGTATTTGTACACAAATATATTTAAAAATTGCATTCTTGAAAATCTTATTTCTTTATTATGTTTCAAAAGAACAGGCATGATTACGGACACCGTTATATGTACGTACAAACTGTATATTTCGTATATTTCGACATTTTTTATGTGCTTTTCTACGATAAACATAGTCGTGTATAGTGGCTTTGTTGTGTTGCGCACTAAATGTAACTGGAGTAAGAATCTAGTTCGATACGGGTTTATCAACCGGAAAGATTCATGTGCATCAGTAAGCGCATATAACAAATTAATTACATAATTAACCTAAATTTACGCAAACCGATTGGGGCAAAAAAATTGACTCGTAAAGATTATAACTTTTTCATGTTTTCTTCTTTCACTTCACTTTTATCTCATTTGTTTACGCACAGCTAGACACTTCATAAATTACGGCTGAACGTATACAGTACGAACGGTGTCGTACTTTTGATTTATTAGGTCGGCGTAGATGTGTCAACTGTTATGACCACTTGAAATAGGGGTCTGGTATACATTTTTGCCAGTGGAGAAAGTTCGCATGTGGTGAGTTAATTTTATCTTCGAAAGATGGATGGTTATAAATACATATTCAAGCAAGCCAACGTAAATGTATATACACAAGGTTTTTCCAATAAGAGTGATATGATTTTTTAAAAAAAAAAAACACTTATTGTTAAGAAAATTCGAAAGTTTTTTATTTAATGTGAAGTACAATCGATACAATTAAGTTCTAAATGAAACGTCATTCAAATGGCCTCCACGACTTCTTCTGCAGGAACGAATTCAATGAACCCAATTCTCGAGCACTTTTTCCATTAAATCTAATCGTATGTCATGAATGGCACGTTCAATATTGACTTGTAAAGCGCGAAGAGAGTCTGGTTTATTTCGATAGACCAATGACTTCAAATAACCCCACAAGAAATAATCTAATGGTGTTAAATCACAACTTCTTGGAGGCCATTCAATATCACAATTTCTTGAAATAATCGAATCTCCAAACTTTTCTCGCAGTAATTCTATTGTTGCATTTGCTGTGTGGCACGTAGCCCCGTTTTGTTGGAACCAAATGTTAATTAATCAGAAAATTAAATGAAGCCATCTTCTGTTGCATGCTGTGATTTGAGTCAGCCGTAATGAATCTATTGACATTGGTTTCTTTTCGGAAAATATCAATTTCTATTTTGAGATCATTCCTAATAACTAAGGTGTCTGATTAATCGTTTGATCAATTTCCCACTAACAAAAGTAAGATATGAAAGAGAATTGAACCTCATTAAGAATATCGCGGTATACAACGGTTTCGATTCGGAAATAATCAATGGATTAATTAGAAAGGCCAACATAAGAAAAACAATCCGTGACACCACATGTCTTTCACCACAGAGCAATCGGGAAAAGCAGTTTGTTTGTTTACCTTTCCATCGTGTGACAAAAAATCTGAATAGTATTTTTAAAGATCGCGGGTTTAAAGTTTGTTCCCGCCCCAATAATTCCCTTAAAATGCTTTTAGGAAATGCAAAAGACAAAATTGAAGAGAATAAAAAATCGGGAATCTACCGAATTGAATGTTTAGAGTGCAATAGACAATACATCGGCCAAACTAAAAGATCGATCGAAACCAGGTATAAAGAACACCTTTCGCACATAAAATTCAACCGACCGGAAAAATCGGGTATAGCGAGACATGTATTAGAAAATAACCACAGTGTTAATATGGATTGTTTACATTTGATAAAGAACGTGTACAATTATCGCGAACTGGACGCGTATGAAAGCATGCACATCTTAAAGAATTTAAGCCATGTGGTGAACTTTAATGACGCCGGGCCCTTACAAACCCCTCTTTTCTCTCTACTGAAAGACAGGAGGAACAATATCATAAAACACACATAAATCACACAGACACTTGCTTGACCATAATAACCTTTTTCAATGTAGTGCATGTTAGTTTAAGTAAAAGTATTTTTTAAAAATCTTGTGAAACAGACACAGTGCACATCTTGGTTTTCAACGGTGTGGATCGCGTACGGAGTTTGTTTTTTCCTACAATTTTTTTCGCCGTGTTTTACCAGGTGCGACACTTTGAAATTATCTGCTGATGATGACAACTTGGTTGTCGAAATGCGTATACAGAATTTACAAATAGTTAATTGTGGAAAGGGGTTATATATCAACCTTATTGATCAAGTCAATCAACCACAGGCTCCATCAAATTCAACTAGATACATTAGAATTCGACATTTCAAAATCTAATTTAATAGACGCACTGTGAAAATATATGCAACAGCTATTAATAAAAGATGTTGCAGCCAATAACATCATCGCTAATCTTACATGACAGAAAAGAAATCGTACCTTGAATATTTAATTATATTATCGTGAATCGATTATCACAGGTGCGAATAGGGGGAAAAAAAAACTATCGCCCGAGAATATTTTTACGGGCAAGGTAACGAGTGAGAACACCCAACAAAACTGGTTCCCAATTCGTCGAAACCGATAGAAGAAAAGATGATTTAGCGAACGAGAAAACTATTAAACGAAATTATGTATACGCTGCAGTCAACGATTATGGAGCAGGATACACATTGTTGAAATGACAATCGTAATTTCTTCGCGCCAGAAGATGAGTTTCACATTTCACACTCATTACCGGGTTTCTTTCTCTATAATTGTCTAGAAATGGTTGCGCGCCGCATTAGGAAATTTTCAGAGAGGTAATTGTCTTTCTTCAAACGGCGAATAGAAATGTTTAATGGGGCAAAAATAAACACGACTGGAACGTAAACTATGCTTACTCATGGAATAAATTGATTATTAAAGTGCTATCGTCTTCATAACATTATAAATAATAAACAGTTGAAACTCGGAATATACGAGGAATATCTTAGAAGTATAATAAATCTTAGAAGTATAATAAACAGCTGTTTCAGGGAGGGTTCAGAATGCGTTTAAAAAATGTATTAAATTTTAAATGCAGATAAATAGAGAACATTTAATAAAATAAAATGAATTCGACTTGCGGTATGATTCATATCAACAACCAAAACCGCTCTTCGGTTTATATACATTATTATTTTAAATATTTCGATCATAAAACTATTGTAACAAAATTTGGAAGTTCAGTAAGAAATTTTAGGAAGAAAATAATATGCTGCAACGTTTTACTAAAGTTTTATTTGCAAACACAAAGTATATTGAAAAACAAAAATATATACAAGAAATACGTGTATCACTTAATTTATCATTTTTGTCATTTACACATCCTCCTTTGGTCCGTATTACGGCTCCGCGTATTCTGGCTGTTCTGCTTATCAATTTTTCGAGATAATTGGAGACAATTTGTTCCCAAGCTTCCTGTAAGTAGTCTCAGAACTATTGAGTATTTTGTAGTTGTCGCGCTTTCACTTTTCTGTCCGGCTGATCCCATAGCAGCTTAATAGGAAATAAATCAGATCTTGAGGATGTCAGATCGTTATCGTAACTTCCCTAATTGCTTTTCTTTCTTTCAAAAAGTTCTTACATACTTTTGCTGAGTGACAATGCTTTTTTTCTCAGGATGTCCAAATACTTTTCCTTTCGCATCTTCTCAGTTATATTTACCAAATCACCTATTGTTAGGCAAAACAACAAACCATAACATTTCGCCCTTAGTAAAGGCATTAAATAAGCTTCATTTCAGCGTTTACTGAATCCTCGACGAACGAAAATTCTACGTCTAAAACAGAAAGTTTCAAGTGTTGATAGTTTTCCACTCATCTATCGTCCAATTTAGTTCTTCTCTTGCCAATAATCTCTTTTGTTCGTGTAAACGTTTCAATAATGTCTTTTTAGAGCAATGCATCCACTCAAGCCTGTACCTAATAATAGTTTCGTACCACCATAGTAACAGATATCTTCGTTCTTCGCTGGGTATGAATACGTCTGGTGATATGTGGTGCTGTAAGTCGTCTGTCTCGTTCTGTTGTAGTAATTATGAATCCGTTTTCGATAGCATTTATTTCCCCCGTGGTCGTCCTCTGCACCTCGTAACTGTCCAATTCATATTAATTATTTATATTTTCGATTAGGTATAGATATTTCTGCGGACTGGCTACTGAAGAGAGCATATTCATTGTGAAAAATAAAAGCCATGTGTTAAACACAGATAAATGTACGATAACATATTCTTGCCTCATTGAGTTTCTGGGATATACGACCATTAAAAAGGTCTGTATAAGTGAAGGCGGGACTGTACTTCAGTATAAGTATTAATTTTAAGATTAGAAAACATATATTGTGTGAAGCAAATTAGTGTGTATTAGGTGGTTAGTGGTTAAAGTTGGTGCGGAAGTATTCTGTGCGAGTTTTACCGCGGATGCAGGTGCGACATTAAATTTTCTGCTGTTGATGACAACTTAGCTATCGAAGTACGTATACAGATGTTGTAAGGTTTCTATTTAATTTTCGTTCAATTAATCACGGTCTCTATTAAAATTTACCACTTTCAATACAATTTATTAACATTTTTATTGTCTCTCAACCAATCTGGGTTTCAATACACGCGACGACAGAATTGCTTGCATCCAGAATATATCGTTCCGACAGTAAAGCACAGTAGAGTGTCGCGTACGCAATTTTCCCTTTATTTAATGAAATTATATCAACAATTATTATTAATCGTTTTGGATGGACAGTAGTATGTATATCGAGAATAATTGAATATCATATATGAGCCCTCCAAATTCAAACACGCTCGTAGCCTCATGAATTCATAAGGTATTTCAGATATTATTTTAATTTAATATGTATTTTTAATTACGCTGCCAAAGACGAAAATAAATATCTGATGATGGCGTTATTATTTTATTTTTGAAAATTCGCTTTAATCTTCCTGGGAGGTCACGACACATACTATCCGAAAAACGATCTTGAATACGAGGTCTGATCAAAAAATAACCGTTATTTTCATCTTTTTCAAAAAGTATTTATTTATTCATCAATAACTATCTTGTCCCCTTCAAAGTAATCCCCCTCACATATAATACACTTATGCCAGCGTTTTTTCCAATCCTCGAAACACTTCTGAAACGCGCTTTTTGGTATCGCCAACAGCTCCTGTTTCGATTTTTCTTTTATCTCCTCAATCGTAGCAAAACGCTTTCCTTTCATCGGTGTCTTCAGTTTTGGGAAGAGGAAAAAGTCAGCGGGGGCCAAGTCCGGTGAATACGGTGGTTGAGGCGTGATAACGGTTTTGTTTCTGGCCAAAAACTCACGCACAAGTATCCATGTGTGAGCTGGTGCGTTATCATGGTGCAAAGTCCATGATTGTTTTTTCCACAATTCTGTGCGTTTCTGACGAATTGCTTCGCACAAACGGCCCATCACTTCAAGGTAGTATTCTTTATTGACCGTACGACCTTGTGGCAAGAATTCATGATGCACCACGCCATTGCAATCGAAAAAAAACAGTGAGCAAAACCTTCACATTTGACCGAACTTGACGTGCCTTTCTTAAACCGATTATACCACAATTGAGCTTGTGTTCTGCTCATAGTAGACTCGCCGAACGCCACTGTCGACATTTCAAATGTCCTTGTGCATTTAATTTCATTTTTTACACAAAACTTAATACAGTTTCTTTGATTCATTTTTTCGAATAGTAAAAAATCGACGAGCACACCAAAACACGACTAACCTTTTTATCTGTCAAAAACAAACTGACAATCCAAAATGGCTGATATTGCCAATATATATAAAACAGACATGTGTACCAACATAACAGTAAAAAAAATGCGAAAATCGAACATACGTAACTCACGAAATTTGAAAATAACGGTTATTTTTTGATCGTACTCGCATGATCGTATTATTGTCGATAATTAAAAAATACGTAATAATATTGTGTATACAGCGATTTATGAGTAATTATGTTTAATAATATATATGTTTCACGCTTAATAACAGACATAATAAATCAAAAACAAAATCAATCGATTATATTAAAAAAACAAACATCGAATAAATAATATAGATATGTTGACCTTCTGACAGTGAATTGCAAACTTTACAAAATAATTTTATTCTTAAATTCCATCTAATACCGCGAATTTCTTTAGTCAGTCTTTGATGAACAGATGTTAAGACGAACGCCGTTACAAAATAACACGTGGATAGATAAATACGTAGTTACATATTAATTATCCTTATAAATATTGTTGTTGTAAAACGACAAAAACTTGCATATTAAATGCTAACGTCAAAGCTATCACTCTGGAAAAAGTAGATAAAAACGACTTCTGAGAATTTAATTCGTATTTATTCTAATTAAATTCACGAATTCTTTGTCCGGTTCTGACATCGAATTTGAAATATTGAAATTTTACAACGTGATAACAGCATTATTTATTAGGAACTGTAAACTACTTTGTCGCGTGTGGTTTAGAAATGAAAAATCGGTTTGTATATACAGGGGTTTTCATACATATTGGTTGTCAAGATTTAAAAACTCTGCAAAGAATAATTTGAAAGTTTAAGTTATAGATAGGCCTTCTCAGTGTCACTGTGTCCTTCTATTTGCTTCTGAAGTTTTACTTAACATCCAGTCAGCTTCTTCAAAAAGTTTACAAAGATTGATAATAGCAGCTTTGCAGTTGTGTCTTTTGCTAACGCCTAATGTTTGAATAAGAATTATCAACAATTAACAAATAGCATACGAGGGAGCGTTTTTATATTCGCGGAATGAGCGGGTTGTAGAGGGGTGAGTAGGCGCATTGAGGGCGTGGCCTGTGCAGCGACTCATGATTAGTATAAATACGAAGTTTCATTGTTATTAGACAGTTAGTCTTTGAGCTATCGTCAACCAAGTAACATAATCAGGAGTGAAAAGTGAAATATGGAAAAAATCGAATATCGTGCCGTTATAAAGTTCCTTACCAGGCAAGGAAAATCAGTCGCGACCATAATGAATGAGATGTCATTGGTTTACGGCGACTCTTGTCCAGAAAAAACCATGGTGTACAAGTGGCATAGTTTATGTAAACAAGGAAGGGAATCCCTTGAAGACGACCCGAGGCCGGGCAGGAGCATTGAGGTGACCACGCACCATCAGCACTTATCCAAAAAGTTGAACAAATTGTACTCGAAGATGCTCGACTAAAGAAGAAACAACTCGCAGAAATGGTTGGAGTATCCGGTACAACAATTTTTAAAATCCTACACGATCATCTCGGCATGTCTAAGGTCAGCGCAAGATGGGTGCTCACGCCGCCGCATAAACAACAGCGCGTAGAGTGTTCGCGTGTATTTTTGGACCTCTGTAATGAAGACAAGGATGGTGTATTGAGTGGAATTGTTACTGGAGACGAAACTTGGGTTCATTATTATGAACCTGAGTCCAAACAAGACTCCATGCAGTGGCATAAAAAGGGCACAGCACCTCCCAAGAAATTTAAAGTGTCACAATCAGCTGGAAAACTCATGGCAACGGTGTTTTGGGACTCGGAAGGAATATTGTTGATTGATTATAAAGATAAACGTGTTTCTATAACCGGAGAATATTACGCTTCAATATTAGAGCGACTAAAAGAAGCCATTAAAGAAAAAAGACGGTGAAAATTGACAAAAGGTGTTCTGCTTTTGCATAACAACGCGCCCGTCCACAAGAGCCGCGTTGCGTTAGCTGCCCTGCATAAGGTGGGCTTCGAAATTGTGAATCACCCACCCTACAGCCCAGACCTGGCCCCGAGTGATTATTACCTGTTTCCGAAAATGAAAAAAGAGCTGCGGGGTAAAAAATTTACTGCCGATGATGAAGTCAAGGAGGCAGTTTCGGAGAAGAAACAACTCGCAGAAATGGTTGGAGTATCCGATACAACAATTTTTAAAATCCTACACGATCATCTCGGCATGTCTAAGGTCAGCGCAAGATGGGTGCCGAGAATGCTCACGCCGCCGCATGAACAACAGCGCGTAGAGTGTTAGCGTTCATTTTTGGACCTCTGTAATGAAGACAAGGATGGTGTATTGAGTGGAATTGTTACTGGAGACGAAACTTGGGTTCATCATTATGAACCTGAGTCCCAACAAGACTCCATGCAGTGGCATAAAAAGGGCACAGCACCTCCCAAGAAATTTAAAGTGTCACAATCAGCTGGGAAACTCATGGCAACGGTATTTTGGGACTCGGAAGGAATATTGTTGATTGATTATAAAGATAAAGGTGTTTCTATAACCGGAGAATATTACGCATCAACATTAGAGCGACTAAAAGAAGCCATTAAAGAGAAAAGACGGGGAAAATTGACAAAAGGTGTTCTGCTTTTGCACGACAACGCGCCCGTCCACAAGACCCGCGTTACGTTAGCTGCCCTGCATAAGGTGGGCTTCGAAATTGTGGATCACCCACCCTACAGCCCAGACCTAGCCCCGAGTGATTATTACCTGTTTCCGAAAATGAAAAACGAGCTGCGGGGTAAAAAATTTACTGCCGATGATGAAGTCAAGGAGGTAGTTTCGGCGTATTTTGCAGATAAAGAGAAATCATTTTTTTATGAGGGTATAAATAAATTAATTGAAAGATGTGAAAATGTATCCGTCTTGCAGGTGAATATATTGAAGAAGAAAAATAATTTGGTTTTTTTATTTCCACCCCTTGTCCCCCATTCCGCGAATATAAAAACGCTCCCTCGTAACTTTATTTTTATTCAATAAAAAAACTTGCGTCAATAAAATGAAGCGAATCAAAAAATGGTAGAAAAAGTAAAAGCGAAAATGGAGTCACATTAAGATCTCGTGTTTACACGAATATATTGGCTGTTAAAATTATTCGTTCTGTCATTAACAGTTGTCCAAAGAAACGATCAATATTCATTTTTCAATCGCCGACATCTTATAATAAACATTTGTTTCATTTAACATTCAATACAACTGTATAAGAAAAACGTAGTACTTACATTAGTGCTAAGTTGTGAGGTTAGCGTTTGGACCTTCTCCTGGGCTTCCATAAGTTCTCTCCTCAATTTCCTTATTTCATGAGCGTGCTTTTCCTCGGCGGATGAATACAAACTAGATGCTGTTGAAACCAAACTTATAGATGAACCATGAACTGTAACAAAATCTGAGCTTACAATTATAATTTTGCAAAGCTGTAGTGATAAGGTTAGTCTATCCTATATGAGTTTTCGTTTAATGTAAATAGTTGAAAAACGACTCAGTAAGAAAGAATTTTGAAAAAAACATCTTAAACGTATTAAACAACAAGATTATATTTATTGAATTACGAAAATTAAATAATATTGGGTTGTTACATAAGCCCGCTCGTATTTTGAAATATTCACGTTGACGCGTAGTGGGAGGGAAATGGTTAGATGAGGGGAATATTCTGTTAACTTAGTTGTAGCATATAGTTGTGAGTACATTTTAGTGTAGTTTCCTTAATTTAGCGAATCCAGTTTGTGGCCTTGTACCTTGGAAAAGGAGAATTAGCATTTTCAGCATACCATGCCGTATTATTTCCAAAAACGAAAGGGAAACGCGACTCAAGCAGCTAAAAAGGTAAGCAGTGCTTACGGTGAATCTGCAGTTACCAAGTTAAAGACCGAAAGCGCTCTAGATGGTCTGTAGCAGCTGATACGGATACAATATTGACCGTAGTGGATGAAAAGTCACATTTTACACTGCATGAGACTGCGGACGTCTTCGGAGTGTCGCATGTAACAGTCCAAAGATATCTCCAGGTTGAACGTCAGTCGTGCTTATGTGTGGATTCCACTTAATCTTAATGAATGCCAGCTGATACAGTGTATACTCATTTACGATTAGCTCATTAAAAGAAACAAGGAACAACCTTTTTTTAAAAATATGATTACTGGAGATGAAAAATGGAGTCTCTATAAAAACGTTGTGCGTCGCACGTCTTGGCTTAAAAAGACAGCGCTTCTCAGACATCGTAAAAGATTGGTGTTCACTCAAAGAAAGTAATGTTGTGCATTTAGTGGGATTTCGAGGGCACAGTCTATTATGAATTGCTACCGAATTATCAGCCGATCAATTCAGTTAAGTACTTTGAACGACTTGACAATCTGAAACAATCGCTTGCTGAAAAACGGCCTCGTTAATTAATGACAACGCAAGACTCCATACTTGGTAGAGTTCTCATGAGATATTGTGCTTCATCCTCCGTATAGTCCAGATATTGTACCAATCAGACGGTGCAATATCAGAGGATCTTGATAGATTTTTGGAGAGTAAAGACGAAGCCTTTTGGAGAGATGGCATTACGAAATTACCTGAACGTTGAACCAAAGATGTAGAAAATAATAGACAGTACATTTGTTGAAAAGTTCTTTTCTCCTATAATATGTAGTTCGTTATGTGTGACAACCAAATACATTGCTGTTTTCGTTCTTCATTCTTACACAATGTGAACTCCGCAAAATCTCTATAATTCCACATAAACTATTGAATAAAATTATTTAGAATAGTATTAACTGAACATTCCGAATTTCATAAATTTGAAAAAGAATATAATTAATGAAGCCTTATATTGTATTATCAACGAATTTTTTTAAATTTTGATATTAGAAACTTAAATGTAAATTTACTATTATTATCACCAACGTGTAGTGTACGTAGAGAAACCAGAATTTATATTTATATTATTGGTAACGTGGTCAATATTTTCACTTCTACATTCTCCAACACAATTAAAATAGTACTTCTTCAAATGGTTATACAGCTAGTTCTGTACAGTATCGGACAATGAAATTAGTCCAGGTCTGATGAATTATATTTTACAGACATATTACTGTACTCTCCCAGAAAGATGAATACATATTTCTTAAAGATACATACTCTTAGTCTACAATATACATATATTTACTTATTTATTTTATTTATAACATTAAGTTTCGAAAATGTTTGGAGATTTTAATGACTATTCGAAGAATATTTCTTGATTTGCATAGTTGTCACAATAGTTGGATGATCAATGTAGTTTCTACGTTATATTAGAACGCTTCCTGTGTGTCCAAATTTTGTGGTAAATTGTTTTTTAAACTATATTCCATCACTCGGTTTCATATGAGTGAAATTAATGCTCGATTATAAAATTTTAATTTTTCTTACGTTGTTAACACCATTTTCTATCTTTTTGACATTAAGTTCAAACAAACATATTGTTGAGTGTCCATAATAACCATTGATACATATATCACTTGATACGTTTATATTTCATAGGCTTCTTTCCAAGTTTAGATGCCTTTTGTTGTAAGGCATACCTTATTTAAAACATTCTTACACCGTGCCCTACAAAGTCTTAAGAGATTATTTGATTTACTAAGTTAAGAGTTAAGAAAAATCTCTTCTTCTTTCTCCTTGATAGAGCATAATGCTTGTTGATATTCGGAACATCTTGTTCTTATTCGTGGGATAATATATATATATATATATATATATATATATATATATATATATATATATATATGGTAGATCTGACGGAAGTAGATCCTCAGTATACTCCAACATTAGCAATAATTTTCTAGGAAATTACGAAATTACATGGAACTATAGAAGTTTCGCTGAGCGTGTACTTCTATTTAAGTTTTAATTCGATTTGAACTTAAAGATGTAGAATTACCTTCGTCATTTTTAGGAATGCTGTGTCTCGGTGTTGAATGCGTTGGCGACAGGGGGAAAGTCCTCGCCGATCCCGGAGCTGGACTTGTGGGTTGCGACCAATGATTTAGGACAGCACCAACAGGCAGACAGTAGTAAGGTTCCGTTTCTGGTTCGGTGTTTCGATGCAGCATAGAGGGATACAGTTTTTCGGATTTAGTAGATCTGAAAATTAAACGAACAATTTAGCACTGCGCGAACATGGATTACAAGTCTCGATAGCTCGATAGATACGATGACATCGAAAGCGGACATATTACAGTGTGCTAAGCCTTGTGGTTTATGTTAGTCTCACAGTATCATGGATATATTACAAACATCCCTTGCTAATATTTTTAGACACGACGTATGGTTGTGACAAAATCATATACTCTGATGGAGTTAATGAAGTTGGTATCGCGAAACAGGTTACTTTCATTTAATTAAGAGAAAGGAAGCATTTTATTTATAGTATTAATAAGTAATAGATATTGAAAGAAACTATAATATTCAGATTATAAAAAAGACAACTTCTTTATGTTAAACTATTGAAAACTGATATGACAGCTAAACAAAATAAAGTCGTGGATATTACTAAAATATTATAGAAAGATGAAGACTTGAAGCCAAAAATATAACCGGTACGATATTTGTTGAGCCAGAACTCCTAAAAGATCACTGCACCATTTCTTGAAATAAATGGCACTCGACATCCAAGTAGGATATATACATACAGACTTGTTCATTCTAGAATTAGATATGCGCTGTCCACAAGTGGAAAGAGTGCAATTAGGTTAAAGCGCGCGAGAAAGGAGGATAGAATATCTCTCACTGGCAGTTTCGTTTTCTCCCACTTTTGTATTGCAAACAACTTCCCCTACTTTCTCGCGTGCATTGACAATACGTACCTACATTTTTGAATTGTATAAATTATTTGATGCATTTTATTTGAATCTTTTAATAAAATGCAACATGGCTATTTTCTTGAAATGTTTTGCCGTTTGGCGTGAAACGAATAAAGTATTCTTGAAATAAATGAAATAGAAAATTCTAAAAATTAAAAAGATTTTCACACATGGCTATTTTCTTGAAATGTTTTTCAGTTTGGCGTGAAACTAATAAAATATTCTTGAAATAAACGCGAGAAAGTAGGGGAAGTTGTTTGCAATACAAAAGTGGGAGAAAACGAAACTGCCAGTGAGAGATATTCTATCCTCCTTTCTCGCGCGCTTTAACCTAACTGCACTCTTTCCACTTGTGGACAGCGCATATCTAATTCTAGAATGAACAAGTCTGTATATTTAAAGAAAGTAATAGAGGTAATAAAACAAAAGAAATCAACTTAAATTCCGGTCGACGGGTATTCCGTTTAATATGTATAATTATTTGAAGAGCATTTTTACAAATGAAAATAAAACAGAACTAAAAAAACCGTGGGACTAGCTATTATAAAGAAAATTTCAAGCGAAGGTGTCGATTTACTAGTTTAGTGAGAATAGTGATGAAGTAAAATTTAGCTCATACTGCCATGGGTACAAATGGATATTAGAAATATGATTTATAATTTCGATAAAACCGAATATTGTCGAGCTACACTGGCTCACTTACAAGAAAAATTAAGTGCCGAACACGAGTTTTCGAGAAAACGAACCTCTCTGCATTCTAGTTATTATTAGTTATACAATTTAATTATTATTTGGATTCAGATGGACGTAAACTGAGGACGATCGGGTGTTGTTAATAGAGAGGACTGATATTCGCATTTTGAGGTGGAATTATTTGAAAAAAAATTAAATATTATGAGTCAAAGCAGAATAATTGTCTTTTTGCTCACTAGTTCCAACAATTGGACAGGCAATATCACTAATGGTTTGTTATCAACCATATCTGAAAGTAATCGATTAGTTATTGTTCAAGCTAGTGGTGAAATGAGTTTCATATTTAATTGTCTCTTGATTTTTAAATCTGTAACCAAATCCGGTGATTGCCACGACGAAATGAACTCACAAAATTATGAGAACTAGCCTAGAGTGAAAAAGATTCGAAATCTCCTCACCGAATCGTGTTATTGTAATGCGCCTTATCATGATATACAAATACAGAAAGCACCTGCCGGCAACTTAAGGAAAACAGAAATGATAAACCAGTCTATCATATCTGTTTTTCATTTTTTGCAAGCTGCAGCTGTATGAAATTAATAATTATCACGAACAACACATTGTTTACAAAACACTTTTAAAACATAACTTACTTGAAATTTATCAAAAATTTTCAGTACTTCGTAAACTACTGTAAGTAAATAATATGTAAATAAATAAAAAATTACATAAACTATAATGGTAAGACCAGAATATTCGGTGGTATCGAGATGTTTGTACATTTCCATGATTTTAAGCGAAAAAGAAGGTTAGTAAAATGTGATATACGTATAAAAAAGTTTTTAAACTCCGCTTAGTGTGTACCTGGGAAAAGTCCGTTCTCTGAGATAGCTACATTGTGAACAAAAAATGTGTGTAAATATCGGCACAAAATTTAAGTAAATAAAGAAAAATATTACGTCTGTGATAATGTGATATCTGCACTGGAAATAATTAGCACAATATTCTGACATTTACACATGCTGAACAAAATAAATCCCAGATGATAACGATGCTCTCTAGTCACGTAGATACGAACCTATGAAAATACGTATGTACATATATGCGAATTGAAATAAAACACTCGCTAATTGGTTACGCAAGCATCGGATAAATACCCTGTTTGTATTTGAAAATGGATTATGGAAATATTTTTTTGGCACTACTTAATCCATTTTACACATTTTATTACGCATTCGTTTATATCAAGAATAATAATACAAATATACATTAGAAGTCGGAAAGTTTGCAAGCTTCAGGATGGAATATGAGAAAATTGTTAATCCTCATCTGAATTTGCATTATATCTGGGCTACTTTAACTAGCAGATACTGTAAATCGATTCGATATGATTGGTTAAATGGCCAATTAGTGGAAAATATGGGTTTCAGACGCTGACAGTAATATCAAGAATATGATCCTCTATTACATAAGTGACACAATAACAGACGAATATTATACACTCTGTGGTAATTAATGAGAGGTTACAGTTAACGAAGCACTGATTATGCTTCGTTTCGTTCATTGAGAACTTGTAAAGTAGGCCTCGCTTTATCGGCTGTATGTAACCTCATAAATACGGTTTATAAGAGACAACTACTTAGAAAAAGGAAATTTTATATTCTTGGCTTACCAGATGGATTGACTATCCTGAACTTATCCTTTATCCTTATCCTTGTCAAGTCCCTATTGGAAAACCCTTTATAAATTTCATACTTTAATGGCCAGCATAAAATAAAGAAGAAGAAAGTTATTTATAGAACAGAGCAAACAATAACATGAAAAAATGAAAAACACCTTTTTGAAACGAGTGTGTCGGGGAGAAAAAGCCTCCGCCACTGAATCGATATGTGTATTCAAGGATTATTATGAGGATTGTATATGATTAGGTCTATTGTTATTACTAATTACGCTACAATTGTTTCCAGGGTGTACATTCTTCTCTCCCCAAATTTTGTTATTTACTTCAATGGTGATGTTACGTCAGCTGCTTTTAATTTTGAGCATTTCTTAAACGACATAAGTTATCGAGATATTTTTGCGTAAATTACTCACCTAATACTGTTGCTGCGACTTAATCTAGATGGGGAATCCCTCAACAATCTCGTATGCGTCAAACTGCCACGATGTCCGGGAAGACTTGATAAACTTTCCATACTGTCAGTTTCCGACAATCTCGGCGCAACGGAATATGTATTGCTACGCAATAAGTTTCTGTTAATCGCAGACCCACAAAGGAGCCCGTTTAGTTACCTGTGTCTCAACCAGGGTGCGTATGGACTTGTGTTTTCAATGGCCTGGGTGTCCGAAAGAGATCCGTCGCTGGCCTTAGGCCTTGCTTGGCGCATAACCAAACCGTAGTCTTGGCCGGCCCCTTTCGGTAAACTTTGAGATCCCATCATCAGACGTTCCCGTACAGACTGGCTCAATTGATTTGCAGTGTTACCGGTTAAAGAGTAACTTTTAAACTGTGGATTTTCTGAAAATAATGAGGTAGGAATTAGCCAAGGAAAGCAAATAAAGACCCCTTACTAAATCAATGTTCGTATTCTATAAAGGCATTTCGACTAACTAAAGCTGTCATTATCAACACTGATTTATTTCACACACAATTTAATATGCTTCCTAGTCTTAAAACTAGCATTTAAACTAAAGTACATCCCTGTTTCTGCTTATGGACTCTTTTTAATGGTCGTATTTTCCAGGAACTCATTGAGGCAAGAATATGTTGTCGGACCCTTATCTGTTTTTAACACATGGTTCTTATGTTTCACGATAAATATGCCCTCGTAACTGTCCAACTAACAACAACTACAATTTTTAATTGTTTGGACGAAATCTATTGAATGGTTTTTCGAGCAAATTTTTGTTTTCATTCACTAACCATTTAGAAATCAAATAAGCCAGTCAGTTGATCCCCGAAGCAATTGGTCTCATCGACTTACCTGGATTGTGTATCTCAGGTAAACAACACATTTACATACTTGATTTATGAATTAATATGTATTAATTGTAAATTGTGTGTGAAATAAATCAGTGTGTTTGGTGTTTAACGAGAAAAGTTGTACGGAATTATTCTGTGCGAGTTTTACCGTATATCTGAGTGAGACACTGTGATTAATTATGTGCTGACGATGACAACTTAATTGTGAAAATACGTATACAGAATGCGAACATTGATGTGATAAGAGTTTTTATATACCTTTTTTGAATAAAATAGGAAGTAAATTGTGTAATTGCATCAATTGCATTAATATATTGATAACAGAAAAATAAGCGAGTACGATACTTACTATGCGGTTGTAAATCACTTGAGCAAGTCTGCGTGCCGCCGGACACTTTTACTTTCGTTCTAGGAACTGCGGAAACTTGTGCAGTCTTTCCAGATTGATTAGGCATAGCTGAAACAGTCAAATGTAGACTTAATACCAGTTTTGATTGATGAAGACAATGCATGATGTTAATGAAGTGTAATTAGGGGCAAATATTGAGAGAAAAAACTTTGAGCTTAATTCAATTGGTCCATTATGTTAAAACTTCAAACTATTTTTGTGATCCTCCATTATTAAATTTTAAATATTTTATTTATTAATTTTGTTATAACAACTGCTTTATTTAAAAAAAGGAATCAATATTTACAACGAGGTGAAAAATAGTCTGAAGAACTCGGCTTCTTCATTGTTCACTGTTGATGAATAAGTTCGTGAGATTAAATGTGGTCGTACGTAGATTCTCATAGGATATCTGCCACTGTGATGTCAAAATATCATCGCTTGAGAACGTCCGAGATAGCGGAGGTTGTAAACATCTCTAAAGAACACGCGACATACATATTTAGTAAAGAGTTTGCTATAGAATGCTGTTGATTCAAAATTTTTTGTGGATACAAATTTTTCATAGATTTAGAACGTTTTGGAAAAAAGCAAGATAGATTTTATGCACAACAGATACGAATTGGGTTCACCATTGTACACTTGAAACAATACAACAATCTACACAATATTAGCGGTACAGTGGTTCTCCAGTCCCAAAAAGGCTGACGGGTGCCGAGTTCTATTTTTTGGGGTGCAAATGGTATTCTTCTTGTTCATGGAGTTAGAAATTTTCAACAAATAACTGTTTTAAAGCTATCGAGATTTGAGGCGTGTTTCTTTGGTGAGTACTGTTTTGATGCAAGTGCATTTTTTTCAAATATTTTATTTTCATAGGACGGTCGTCCACTACGATTCTCATCATGAACATTAGTACGACCGTCTTGAAATGCTGTAATCCATCTTCGTACCGTTGCCTTGATTACAGTGTTTTCTCCATACACTTCAATCATGTACTGATGAATTTTGATCGCTTTAACGCCTTTTGCACGCAGAATAGGAATCACAGCACGTATTTCACAATCGGCGAGATTTTCAATTGTCTGAGACTTTAAAGACGCACAAAAAAACGTAAACATGAACGAAAGCTTCCATATTGGCGTCTAGGGCTAACCATCGCATATAGTTACTCGACGTGTATGTGTAGATCGACGACCGCAGTTCCACAACGGCCATACTTAAAAACGGCACGTACTTAAAAAACACGCCTCGTATATATTTCTAAATTCTTAAATAAACACAGACCTCGCTATTAATTAAAATTAATAACTAGTGAACGAAACAAAACAGATGCTTCAAACTGTGAGTGCCGCAATGAACTACGAGCCCATTGACAGATTTTTTCCTATGTCTGTCAAAAGTTACTATGTTAAAGACAATAATTCCAGAGCACTCTCCTTGCACTTGATAATTTTTCATTCGAAAACATAATCTCAAAGAAAACAAAGAGAACGCAAAAAATGATGTCCCTTATAAATGGATATCTTTGTAGGAAATATATACAAAAGAAATAGTGTATGGGATTTTTTGTACTATTATTTCTTCTCATGAAATATTTAATTAAATTGAATAAATAATAAATAAAATTGTCATTGTCAATAATTTAGTTTTACAGTGCTTAAATACATAAATACCGAAACATATGCATGTATCATGTTTATTTTTAAATTAAAATTTAATACGTGCTGGTTTTAGTTAGGCTATAATATTGTTTATTTGAATAATATGAAAATATACACGTAGGCAAACACTTGTGGCCGGTAGTGTGTATAAAAGACGAGTTATTAAAAATTATGAATAAAATAAATTTTGTATAAATATTCTCCTAATAGTCAACATTAAATTATGTGAAATATGCTGAATAACCGTCAGATGAATGTGCACAGTTGCTTGCTTAATCTGAGAATTATTCATTGTCTGTCGATAATCTCAAATTGCGCGCGCGATATAAAAAGAAACACATTAATTCTCATTGCATGCATTCTGGTATTTCCGATATAGGTATTTCTATTGATTAATCACGCGATCTTAAAATATGCAGGTGTTGGTTTATTTTTATTTGACCTTTAGGTCATTTTTTGATCATTTCTGACGCAATATATACACTTCGCTTTTATTGTACATTTTGTCTCTGATAAACTTGTTCCTTCTTCTGAAGAAAAACTATAAACATTTTATACCGTATGTTTACATTTAATATCTATTTCTAAAATGCGAGTTATGACACGTTAGAAGACTCGAATTCAGAGTTCTCCGTGGTCTAAGGGTGAAGAAAGAAATAATAGTTTTCGTTATTGTATTTCTTGGTTTTGTCTGGATGTAATGATAGCTCTTGAACCTCTATTTGTGGTTTAAAGGCGTAAACATTGAACCACAAATGGGCTTCATCGCTGAACAAAATTTTGGTCGAAAACAGTCGATCTTCAAGCTTTTCAAGAGCCCAAAGACTGAAACGGAGGCAATTCGAAAGGTTGGTAGCTTCACTTCTTGAAGTCGAATTTTGTATGCTTTTAAACTAAGATCCTTACGTAAAATACCCCAAGTTATGGTATACGACAAGCCAAGCTGTTGAGATCTACATCGAACCGATTTTTCACTGTCATCACATACAATCTCATCTATCATGGCTATATTTTCTCCACTATGTGTGCTGGATGTGGTCTATTTGGTCGCGTATTATCTAATAATGAAAACTGCGTTTCAAATTTTTCGATGGTATAGCGAATTGTGCGTTCGGTGAGTCGATTACGTAGACCATAAGTTGCTCCAAGCGCACGAAACACATTTCTCATGGAACGCTGATTGTCGTAATGCAGCTGAATAATTTGTAAACGCTGTGCAGGGCCGAGTCTTTTCATAATAAAATGTCGCACAATATTGAACTAAAATAGCTTGAAAGTTTGACACGACTCACGATTTATCTGTCACAAAATCGCTACTGAAAAAAGTACATCATCATGAATCACCCATTGTGGTACATACAACGAAATAAAAAAAGAAGAAAATTTCGTCGTACGTAATATATGGGAGTTAAAACAAAAGAAAAAAAAGAATGTCTGGACTAAAGTATGTTATGATGTGCATGAGTGTGCTTGTTGGACAAACAACGTTTATTTTGGAAAAAAACTATATACAAAATTAATTCATGTGATAGTGGGCCATTTGAAGATTGCGTCCAGTGGAAGAGGAAGCTGTGATTCACATATAGTGCAAGGGTTTGACAAGAACGCAGTTTCTACAAATGTGAGATGAATATCATGAAGCGGATCTTTACATAAAAAAAAACAGTACTGAAATTGTCGAGTCTAATTAAAAGAGTGAAACACAAGACTGTTTTCCATCGAGGCACGAGGACCAGAATAAATCTAGAATAGTCGCAGTGGAACGGACTCTATGATCGCCCCAAGTAATCTATTCTAATCCAATTAAGACGATTAAATTTATTCGATACGTCAATCACGTTCAATTTAATTTGGAAAACATATCATGAATTACCTGTAGTCGTTGGAGCATTTCCGTTTACAGTAGGTCCATTCCCGTTACTATTACCGCTCCTCTTTACGTAGCTGAAACTCTGCGGTACGCCTCTCGCTTTGCTGCTCTTGTCTTTACTGCCATGCGGACTGCTTCGTCTTTCTCGTCTCGAACTGGAAGGGCTGGATGGTGCCGGAGCCGGAGGTGGCGGCGGCGGACTTCCGACTCCAGGAGAATCCGTGTATCGTTTCCATTGTCCATGCTTCGAGTCTTGAAACTGGGGTCCTCCGCCTCCACCATTGTTCCCGCTACGAGAAGATCTGGAACCTCGTGGACCAGTCGGGGGCGGAGCAGGATCTTCCGCACGCCCCCTTCTGTTGACCTGCTCCGTTAACACCGTGAGGCTTGGCGATATCCTGGACGATCTATTAAAATCAGGATAAACATTCGTTAGATATTTTTTTATTTTAAAGAAATTAATGAAGAAATAATGGCGACATATTCAACAACACTGTGCTATAAAGAAGGTGTTATAAATAATGTATAATTCAAAAAAAGGTGAAAAAAGCCCTTATAACATTAATATATTGGTGCCTTTTAAACTTATTTCGACAACTAAGTTGCGATCGTCAACAGAAATCAATTAAATTACTAAAAATATAGACAATTATGGAGAGTTAGACAGCTATGAGAGCATCTTTATTATAAAAATAATACGCTCTGCAGAGCCAGAGAAGCGATCCCACCGAATCCTTAATTGAGACAGTTTTTAAGACATTGTCTATTGCCGGAATTGCTTATTGTCGATGACGTAAGGATCAGATTATGACCTGGCGTGATTGGAAAGTGACAGCTTCACCACGACATTGCCTATCGTCACGTGGCAACATAATGTTCGGGTAGCGAAAATATTAAATTTATCATAATATCTGGCGATGAAGAAGAAGTCACGTCAAAGAAAAACCAAAAAGGCGCATATAGCGAGTTTCTGCAGTTGGAGAGGTTGCAGATTTAGTAGCATGAAGTTACGGGTTTGTGACCGAATAGCAATTGCATCTATTTCACTTTAAAAAAGCTCAAAATCTTTTATCAACAGGTAATAATCATCGTCGTTTATTTTGTCAATTTATTTTGGAACAACTCGTTTAAATATCCTACCTTTATCACGATTATTTCTAAAGATGAAGCATGCTTTACCCCAAAGTTTAAATGCTATAATTTTTATAAGACACGACATCAATTCTCTATCAAGAGCAAGTGCGGAATAATTGCAGATGAACTTTAAGGATCATTTGAATAGTCTCGAAGGTTCTACAGAAACGATTATGAATGTTTCATACAAAACCCATTGTCATTATTATTATTAGAAAATATACCTTTGAAACAAGTTGTCTGTTGGTTAATGAACAGCGAAGCTCCGGCCCATTTAATGGCAAATATACGGTAATTTCGTAATAATTATTACCTCGAAAAAATAGATTGGAAAAGGAAATTTGATTGTATGACTCTTATTATCTTTGGAGGCATACAAAAGGCTTGCACAATAAACACGATAAAAAGCTTTTTCAAAAAAAAAAACTCAAATACTTATGAAATTGTGAAAACACTTGCGAGTTTTAGAGAGGGTTTACCACTTTGAACAATTACTATAAATAGAATGGCTTAGTTTTCTACTTTGTTATTTGTTGAATTGACAATTTATATTTGATACCAAGTAATACACACGACACAATGGTGGATGTCTTCTTAAAACGTCTTATACTCTTATGTACGTTCATAAAAGCTTTCCTGTTTAATTTTTATAGGTGAAGCCATTTTCAAATGTATACAAACGATCTGAACATATATAATAATTAAGGATATATTTAGAAATGAAAAGCGATTTCGAAAAATGTGTATGTACCTTTGTGGAACTACTAATTTTATGGAACTTTCACTCGAATTATTATTTTCTCATGTCAGCAGCACAACAATAGAAGATTAGAATATGTAAGAGTATTTTGTAATTTGCGATTTGAAGTGTAAAAGTACACGCAAAATAAAGAAACAGGATTGAAACTTTTTAACATTTGTTGCAGTATGCGTTTGAAATATTAACTATTTACGTGCAAGTGTGGTATTACCACAAAAAATTAAGAATATGAGATTCTAATACACGTGTTACGTGACAAGAGACATGAGTTCAAAGATTGTTGTTAATATTTGCTTCTGAAATGTATTTCGTTGGATCAGAGGGTTCTTATATTAATTATGTCCATTAGTGTTTCTCGATGATTATGTGAGTAATTAAGTAATTGAATTAGTATTAATCATATTTTGAAAGTGCGTTAATTAATCAAGCAGAATTGGTTAATATCGATAAAAAGGTAATCCATATGTTGTGGGAGTTTACAAAAAAAGGTTAATTAATTGTTTATTTTCATGCAATGTTGTGCAACACTTTTTTTTGAATTTTAGTTATAATACATGCGTAAAAAACCTTTTCAAATCACTGGACATAAAAAAATAAAAAATCTATGAAAAAAAACAGAAGAAGAACGGGAATAGTAAACGGTGAGGAAAAATACCTATACGAAACAAACTCCGTACGCAATCTATACCGCTGGTACACTTATCAGTGTACATTTAGGTTCTCAACGGTGTAAATCGCGTACGGAGTTTGTTTTCGTACAGGTATTTTTCGCCGTAGCTTACAAGGTGCGACACTTTGCAGTTATCTGCTGATGATGACAACTTAGTTGTCGAAATGCGTATACAGAATTACGAAAGTTAATGTGGAAAGGGGTTATATATTAACCTTAATTTCATTCAAAACTACAATATGTTGTTTATTAGGAAAGTTACCAATCTTTTACTTTATTCGACTTTTATTTGTTTTAAACAATTAAGTAATTACTTATTGAATATACATCGGGATTTTATTTAAAATTTATGAAAAAATGAATTATACATTAAATACCACAGCCGGAGGCTACAGTTATTTGCTTATGCTTGTTTCTGAGCAACCATCATCATAATAATAGCGGAGGTACGAATCAGGCTGAGATTAGGAGTATTTGCATTTTTAGATTAAAGATTAATTGTAAAATAATTACAGTTAATCATAAATTATCTACAATAAATTAAAATTATAATTAAACATATGCTTTCGTGTCCGCTGACAAAATATTTATCTTTCTTATGGGTAGTTACATTGTTGGTATTTTCTGACGCCAAAGTACACGGGCGTATTTGTTTTTACCAAATAGTTCGACCGAACACGTAAATAGCTAACAATAGTTATGAGAGAATTTGATGTAACGGTCTGATATGTTTGATTATGCCATTACATTTTATCTGTCGTGCACAGCCGGATGTTTAATTTCCGATTCCAGCTTTCCCTGCAATTTGGATGATCAGATTAGAACGTGTTGAACATAGGGGACTTTTGCACTATTTACGACTCTTAATAAAACGGGCAAACGAACATAAAAGAGTGTGTTTAATACTAAAACCGATTTTATACTGTACTGTACAGTGAGTGTCCGACATGCGGCAAGCGTACACTTCGGTTTTATCAATGCAAATTGAACTTGTTAATCACTTGTCGAAGTTGACACGAGTCATTAATTATATAACGATGCTTTATATATTCAAGTAACATTTCAAAATCTTAAATTCTAAAATTGAAGATGGCCGGTTTATGAGAAGATTCACCGCAGAATACAATTTAGATGACAGCACTGGAAGACTAGTTGTTGCCACAATTAATCAAGATAAAGGGTTTTCCAATAAAGACATGGCAACTTTTTTTCAAAATAAAATGCAGACCATTTGAGATATTTCAAAAACTTTATTATCGGGTTGAAGTACAATCAAAACATTTATGAATGGAACTCGACTTCGCACGTTTGCAGCGGTCGATTCGTTGGACCCAATTTTCGATGAGTCGGCCACACAATTCGGCCGAAACGGCTGCTATTTCGCGTTCAATGTTGGCTCTGAGCTCTTCCAACGTTATCGGCTTGTTGGCATAGACAAATGACTTGACGTAGCTCCAAAGAAAAGAGTCTAGAGGCGTTAAATCGCACGAACGAGGCGGCCAATCGACTGGTCCATTTCTTGAGATAACACGCTCATCAAACTTACTCTTCAATAAATCGATTGTAACGTGTGCTGTGTGGCTTGTGGCACCGTCCTGCTGAAACCACATGTTGTCCAAGTCCATATCTTCCAATTCGGCCAAAAATAATCGGTAATCATGGCGCGATGACGATAATCATTCACAGTAACGTGAATCATAACTTGATCTTGTATATATATATATATATCATTATCGTCGACGAAAAAATATGGCCCTATGACGCCGCCGGCATGCAAACCGCAACAAACAGTTATTTTTTGTGGATGAAGTGGTGTTTCATGAAGCACATGTGGATTTTCACCCGAACAATAACGCATATTTTACTTATTGACGAACCCATTGAGCCAAAAATGAGCTTCGTCACTGAAAATGATTTTGCGATGAAATTGATCATCTTGGCGCATCTTTTCCAGAGCCCAATCGGAGAACGTACGTCGCTTCGAATGGTCCATCGGCTTCAATTCTTGAGTCAGCTTGATCTTGTATGGGTGTAAACCAAGATCCTTACGCAAAATTCGCAATAAGGTGGTCTGGGCGATGCCCAACTCTTGAGAACGCCGTGGAATTGACTGATTTGGATCATTTGCTACGGACGTTTCAACGGCAGCCATATTTTCGGCACTTCGACCAACCCGTTGTCTCACTGGCACGGCAACATCACACAACGAATATGTAGACTCAAATTTTTGGCACTAAACTTGTTACTGCCTGTCTACTAGGGCGAGAATTACGACCGAAAATCGGAGTTAACGCTCTTAAAGTAGCGGTCACCGACTCCGAATTTCTGTAGTAAATTTTTATAATTTGCAGACGTTGTTCGTTCGTGTACTTTACCATGATGAAAATGTTAAGTTTACTGAATAAATTGACAGTGACAGTTCGATGATTAGTGAAAGGGTGCGTTCACAAATTGAATTAAAAATTGTCAAGTCCCTATTGGAAAACCCTTTACTAATAGAATTGATTCACCACTTTACAAAATTTAATTTTTTGTCTGTTGCCGTGAATTTCATAGTCCATGAAACTTATTTGCACACCATTTTCAAATTTACCGTTAAAATTTTTTGTGCACATACAGTTACTTTAATATTTTTTGCGTGCACTTATTCGATGATGACGAGCATATTTCAAACTGTATCACCGTGTTAAAACTACTGGCGGGAGTTTTTTCGTCATGAATAGTTCAAAGAGGTGACTATATTTCTGAGTTCATTAAAAGTGCCTCTTTGCTGTATATCAAACAAACCCTTAGCCCCTAATTGTGTTTGTAAATCGTGTGTTGAATGCTTAAGATTGTAGAAAGTCAGCAAAAGAAATGTCTTTAAATTTGGAACCCCAATTATTTGATACAGATTTTTTTATCATTTTCACTGTATGGCACGGAGCACCATCCTAAACGAAGGTGTATGGTCCTTCTTCTTTATTTAGTGAGTTTAGGAAAGGCTAAAACACAATTTCAACAGCCTCTTTATATTGCATTTGATTCTTGGTGCTCTCCACAAAATTCAGAAGTCCAGCCGTGTTTATACAAGATCAAGTCATGATTGACGGTGGATGTTTAATTGTTTTCTGTACAGCTTCATCACCAAAACGGTTCTTAGGCATTCGCCTAATGAAATTGCACAGAGAAAGTGACTTAAAAAAGTGAAATTTATTATAAACATTGATACTTTCAAGAAATAATTTATTAATGGCAAAATTTGCATCGTCTTCCTGACTGGTCTGCGACATTGGATTTGGGCAACGTTCGATCGCGATAGCATCGTGCATGCATGTATTGGGAAATGAATATCTACAGGGAGTCAAAAGTACAAAATGAAGTTACATAAGAAAATACATGGGATTTTGGGCTCAAATTTCTGACAAAATTCTTCAATAGTTCACTCAAACGCGCGATAAAGTGTAATATCTGCTAAAAGTGATGATACCCAATACTAGTATTATTAGTCACTTAAGGTTAATATATAACCACCTTAATTTTAGTATTTTGTATACGTATTTCGCCAAATAAGTTGTCATCACCAGCAGATAATTAAACAGTGTCGCACCTAGAAACTACGGGAAAAACCCGCACGAAACAAATCCCGTACACGATCTGTAGCGTCGAAAGTCAAAACCCACTGTGATTAATTATCTGCTGATGATGATAACTTAGTTGTCGAAATACGCATACGGAATACGAAAATTAATGTGGAAAGAGGTTGTGTATCAACCTTCAGTGATTAAGTTAATCAACCACAGGCTCCATCAAAATTACCTACTAGTACTATTGTCTTCATTATTAATATTTTTTCAATTACGTGCAATTATTTTTGTTGTATTACTAATATTAAAAAAATTTACCATGTAGAAAGAAGTTTCTTTTATTTTTTTGAAGACGTCGCAGAACGATCAATTTTCTGTGGTGTCTACTTACTTGTGCACACTACTGTATGTTACTATTGACCTATGAGAACACATAAGTACGGTATAAAATACATAAGAAGAAATTATACAATGTTCCATAAAGAATCATGCTAAGTACTTAAAACATTAATTAAAGTTTATACATTCTTCGAATGTTTTTAATAGTACATTCCGTGTATTAAGTATTTAATAAATTTACTGATAAAATATTTAGAAACCCACTTTTATATATGTCTTCCAAGTGATTACTCAATTCAGATGACAGTTAAAGAAAAAAACGTCTAAAAGCTCTCGACATTTATTTTCTGATTAAATTCACTGAAGATGATTCACATTAGGAGACTTTCAAACGCGACCGGGTCGATCTAAAAGGTTTCGAAAAGTGTTTGTTCTTTGACGAAACCCACTATCGATGACTCACATAAAACTTTTCAATGCATCGCGATCGAATTAAAAATAAATTCAGGCTCGTATCATGTCTTTAGAAGCTATAGTATACGTACAATGCGTATAAAGCGTATTTAGCCTCGAACCGTTAAGCAAATCCTAAAAATACAAAAGAAACATTTCTGTAGGTGCAAAATCCTGTATTTAGCAATTAGAACTGATAAGAAAAAAGTCTAGGTTATAAGGCACCTAACAAACACCTAATATACACACACACACTCAAACAAAAAGATCTAGCATCGATAAAAACAAACGAGTTTTCTCCTCGTTCTTACCGACAAGTAGCGGGGGTGTTTCCTCCCCAAACAGTTGGCAGACAAAAAACCTTTTCGGTCCAAATCTCATCACAAAATCTAATATTCACGGCAAAACTCAAACACACGAGTACCGGCACACACGGTCTTCAGAGAATTTCTTCTTTTCGGTAATAATATTTCTGTTAGGCCCAGTGACCATGTCTGTCTTGCGTCTACTGACTGCAATCGATGAGGGAGCGCATGTACACTGAATTTACCGGTGGGAAATATTACACCACGGTTAGAGAATGTTACACACCACAACTGCTTGTAGATAGGGGGTAACAGGCTATTAAATGTTTAAACATTTTACTAAGATTTTATTTTTTAATTCTTACACAGAGCAGGATTTCGATTCGCTTTTTTAAAATTTTTTAACTTGTACGATACAATTATCTAATCTAATAATGCTAAAAATAACTAGTACAGTAAGTCCCACAAAAAAGTTTACGATATACACGAAAATATATACATGCAGAATTCATGTAGAAAGGTCTTTATAATGATGGTATATATGTAAACAAAACTGGCAGTCGGAGCAAGCATCATTCGTAACATAGTAGTACAAAAACACATTATTTACCGAACGAGATTGTTAAGATTTGTATTCGATTAGATATAGATTCTTTTGTATGATTTTATATATAACAAATATATGCGTTAATAATTAAATAGAACTTTGAATAATTTATAAGATAACTATTCTGATAATACGATTTTATGAATAACGTGTATATGAATATATGTCTTTGTGTAAATAAAATAATTTAATTGTTTAAATCTAAATTTGATTGTTATTGTTTTTATTGCATTACGTTATTGACATAATAAGTATCACAAAAATTATTCCCGATTTAATTTCCATCAGACTTGCTCTGCGCTCATACAACTGAGAACAAGCCGTGATCGATAACGTCAAAGATATCTAAATTGTTCATTGGATACATAAAAGATTTCTATTATGGGTTTTACAAATTTCATCTGTAGTTGTATTTAGTACTGCTATTACACAATCAACAAAATTATAAAATTTTGTGCTTATTAAGATCAACAATTAGCTGATCTGCAACGATCGACTTTTAAGAACATACAGAGAATATTAATCAGCCGCCAGTTAGGAAGAGTAGAATGAAAATTGGTTTTGAAGTGTGATCGGATAGTAGTACACTTACAAGACTGGACATTTGATTCATTTTCTAGTTTTCGCGTGATTTGATGTAAGTAAAGCCTTCTAGAGTAGAATAAAGAATTAAAAACTTCGCACGTCTGAAAGTTAAATTGTACGATTTTTTCCCAGCACGAGGTTGTGTGTCGAAGAAATCAAACAATTTAATTTTTTTTGCAAATTTCTACTTTCAGACGCGCGAAGTTTCTAATTCTTAATTTTTCTTAGATATATATGTAATTAGATGTTACGCGTGGATAGAAAATTCCAAGCAACGTTTCATTAAATATATAGCATTTAAGATGTGATAGTATGAATAAGTTTTATTTCTTCATTAATAGGTATCTTAAATAACATTCAATGTTTACATATAGTCCACCACTAGTATTTAATGCCAACGAAACCCGAATTTTAACGTTTAAATTTTGTATTGCACTTTTTAATACATCAAATCTCAACTAATAATGTATATTTTTGAATGAAGCGTTAGAATACTCCAAATATCAGAAATTATTTTAAAAACAAATCCAAAACAGTTTATAATTCAAAAGAAAGTTAGAATTGTAAAACAAAAATATTAATTAGTTGTGCACAACAAACTTTGCATGAAATCTTCAATTTTTAATCCTTCAAAATGTTTCCACCAGACTCTGAGCTGAGACGCCAAAATATTACAAAAAAACAAAGGCGATCTCAATGTTTAAAAACAGGTAATACATTCAGGGCAAGGATCATAGAGGTATGGGCTTATAGAACTGTAAAGGTGTAAGTCCGTTAGATTCAGTCCACAAAATATATGAAAAAATTCCAAATAATATACGAAAAACAATGATGAAAAGAATGGTTAATGAAGAATAAGTGGGTTCTTGAAAAAATCCATAACTAATGGAGCCTTCCTCTTGCAGTAAATAATAAAAAAACTCAGAGTTTCACAGAGAAAGTCACTAAACTTTTCATAGATTTGGAAGAAACGTTTTACAGTCTGAACAGAGAAAAATTTGATTTACACATCATTTAATAAATACTATGAAGAGTCTATATGCAAATACGGAAATATTGACAGGTATAGTGCGTTTCAATTTATTTTAATAATACCAAATAGCAGGTAAGTATAATTACTTTAATAGCAAAACGTCAACGAATCTAAGTTGTGAGCTGTTGCTTAACTTTAATAGCCAGAGTTGTATTAAATAAATTGTGTCTAAGTTAGCGAAATTGATTTGCTCATTCATATTAGTTCTGGGAATTAAATTTAATAGCAGTTACTTAACATGGTATGACTAAAATTCACATCTCTTACATTTAAGTAATACGCTCCATGTACATTTTCGTTAAAACTTAGGATGAAGATAGAGAAGGTGAGAAATATGAAATAAATAACGATAACTGTGACTCTGTTACGGACAATATAAATTGGGGCGCTAAAAAGATTCATCTGGTAGTTCAAGAAAATACTGTTAAATATGTATAATGATTGACAAGAAGAAAATACAAAAGTTACAGAAAAGGCAATCAGATGTAGAAAGAATGTTGAATTTAACTTGTGTCTGTTACAGCACAGTTTATAATTTGATCAATAAGGTTAATATATAACCCCTTTCCACAATTAACTATTTGTAAATTCTGTATACGTATTTCGACAACCAAGTTGTCATCATCAGCAGATAAAATCAAAGTGTCGCACCTGGTAAAACACGGCGAAAAAATTGTACGAAAAATATACTCCGTACGCGATCCGCATCTGTGTGCACTGTGTCTATACAAACGATGCGGATCGCGTACGGAAGTATATTTTTCGTACGTTTTTTCGCCGTGTTTTACCAGGTGCGACACTTTGATTTTATCTGCTGATGATGACAACTTGGTTGTCGAAATACGTATACAGAATTTACAAATAGTTAATTGTGGAAAGGGGTTATATATTAACCTTATTGATCAAGTCAATAAACCACAGGCTCCATCAAATTCAACTACAGTTTATAATATATAAAAGATCTATAAAGAAAGTATCAAGTTGGGACGTTGATATCATTCGGCGAACAGTACATACATATGTAGTATCTACAAACACAGTGAAGATGCCACATTAAATAGTTTTCAAGAAATGTTAAAAAATACCGAAATAGAAGCCTCTAAACCAACAATATAACGAACATTTAGGCAAAATGGTTTCCGATTTGGGATAATAAGCAAACGACGTATTGTAATGAGTCACTGAGGAAACAAAAATTACGGTAAAAATATTTAATCGATATGGAAAAATTCTGAACTGAAGGGCGGGTTATTTATTAGGTAGACTAACTAAACTTGACACTCACGATACCAAAAAAAAATATTGGATTGGTGATTCACAGACATGTTTATTAGGTGTACCGTCCTTCCAAAGTAAAAAGAATTATTATTTTACAAGTTGGTTCTGAAAGTGGTTTAATTGGCGAAGTGTTACTTTAGGAAAAAAACATAAACAATTGTAATCTCGATAATTACGAGCATATTACAGCATCGTTATTTATAGAGTTGCTTCAGAAAAATCTCTAAAGCTGTAACAAGAAGTTACAAAAGTCGAACAGTACGAAGGCTGAAATGTCTTGGTGCTATTTTTTATGCAGATAACTACACAAAAACTCAATTATTAGAAGTCCTTAAAATATTTAATCCGATTGAGTCAATTTGGACTCAATTGAAAGAATATGTTCGTCGCACTAACGATCGTCCTAAATTTAGCAAAGTAGCTTGAGATCGTATTTGAAATGTAATGCCAGAAACATGGAAAAAATGCATTAGATCATTATACAATTAAAATAGAAAATGTATATTTAGAAAATGTCAATATTTATCAGGAATTTGTAATTAATTTAAATGAATGTAACGATGTGTCCAAAGTATAAGAAAGAAATGTGTTATTTTTCGTATACGTCATTACAAATAGTTCATGCCGGGTTAACATTACCTATATGGTGTATAAATGCAGTTATTGTAAATGAGCAATTACAGGGAAAGTTTTAATTAGAATTGTGACATTAATATGGATTAGACCATTATGTACTGTAAAACATAAAATAATTTATATTTTCGTTAACAAAATAAGATGAAAAATTATAAGTATTTATTCATAGTTGGCTTCTATTTACAATAGCGCCTTATATATGAATAATATATAAAACAGCTCTTCTTATATAAGTATGTACAGTTACTTCCACATAAAGGTTTCCTATGTAGACGAAAATATATCTGCCGAGTTCATGAAGGATGGTCTTTACACCATGTAAACAAAATATTGGCACTCGGAAGATGTCTATGATTTATAACATAATAGTACAAAAAACATTGATTTTTACTTATTAAAGAATTATTCGCATGTATGTATGTATACACTATGTACACAATCACGATATTTTCATTTATTGTATTTTGTTAATATTAAATTGGATCCATTAATGTGATGATTGACATAAAAAGTTTTGCACCAAATTATCACGTTACCTTAGGCTTTTAAATTAGTAGAATATTTTTGACAATAAGCAATACAAACTTAATAAGTTCATCGTTATCTCGACCTAGCATTCTAAACTGACGTTAATTTGAAATAATCAAAAGTAATGTCGTCGAAACTTTTACTTAAAATATCAAATCTCGGAATTAAAGTTACGCTAACAAAATTAAATATTCTATTGAAAATAGTACGCAAAATGCAGCGTGAAAGTTTTCTCCTCACGTTCTCTAATTCTTTGTTATTTGGCGGAGTAAAGTTATTTGAAGCTTTTTGTTATCAGGTCAAAAATGTAAACAAAATCGTGTGATATTTGAATTACCCCCACGATGCACACCACTGTGCATTTTTTCCATTTTAATGAAACATACAAGAGCTTTTTTTCTAGTTTGATGTCGTTATAAAAATACACAGCAAAAAATGTGATTTAGATCGTCAACCTTTTTGTAGTAGTATTTGTACATTTATGGATTTAATCAATAAGGTTGATATATAACCCCTTTCCACAATTAACTATTTGTAAATTCTGTATACGCATTTCGACAACCAAGTTGTCATCATCAGCAGATAATTTCAAAGTGTCGCACCTGGTAAAACACGGCGAAAAAATTGCACGAAAAATAAAATCCGTACGTGATCCGCACCGTTGTAAACCAAGATGTGCACATCTTGGTTTACAACGGTGCGGATGCGTATACAGAATTTACAAATAGTTAAGTGTGGAAAGGGGTTATATATCAACCTTATTGATCAAGTCAATCAACCACAGGCTCCATCAAATTCAACTATTTATGGATTTATTTTATATTTCTGCGTTTATATTGTATATTATAACATACTAAAAATGTTTATAAATTTATGTTTATGTGTACATATATATTGTATATATAAATATATACAGTATATATTTCACCCTTCACCAGAAAATGCTATAAGGGTACATACATTCCATTTATTCAAATTAAAATAAGTTAAAACGAACTAGACTTCATTTTTCCCATGTTTCAGAACAAACTTAAAACACTTCACTTTCTACTCAAATAAGAAGCATCCTGACAAATGGAATGAATGCAATTTTGACAGCTACATTTTGAGGGATTGCCGAGTTGAAAATCAAATTAGATTTCCTACTAGTGTTGCCCTCTTTCGTCAGGCTCACTAATTACTCATCCATTTTCGTAGTAAAACTATAAATTACTTTGATAATGACAGTGAAAAATAGCCAGCCATGAACGTAATTCATAAATTACAATAAACAATACACTAATTGCTTTGCTCCATAAAATTCATGTTTATAATTATGGTATGGTTAATTCTTGTGCACAAGGTTGTCTGTTCTAAACGAGTATAAAAATTAAGTATTTAAGTTTAATAAAATTGCAAGATTTTATCATTTGAATTTAAGGGCAAATGCCACGTTATATGGTTTTTAACACACCTCTGGAGGTTTCGTTCGACTAGAATGTGATTGCGGACGTAATAATGCTTACGTCCTATTGTTCCCCGGATTCCATTAAAAGAATGTGCATATGCACATAGGGAAGTCGCAGCGCAGTTAACAAGCATATCCGTTTCTTGTATGTGCAGAGGAAAATCGGAAAATGCAACGACGAAAACGTTTCTTCCGCACATCAAAGGAATAACCGGCAAGTTGAACAGAATTCTAAAGAAATATCATGAAAGCACCGCTTTGCAGCAAAATAAAAATAAGTTGAGTGCCGAACACTTCGAGATAAAGGAAACCAGTACGCTTACGAAATTTTCTGCATAGGTAACACTCATACAATGGACAGATTAATAGATGAATGAATGTATGCGAAAGAGAAACAAGAATGCAGTTAGAAAAATGGAATCACATTGTCGTTAGCGCCACATATAATATCAAATGAGGCCCATAATAAATGAATAATCATCGAAATTAACAATTTTAATAGCAAAAGGAAATTAGATAATATTCAGGACATGTATCAGGTTGTTACATATGAAATGTCTGATTTTGTAAGGAATAAAAAAAGTCTAAATTTAAAAAAATATAAATATTTATTCTGCAAAATAGTCTCCATTTACATCAATAGTTTGTTGCCAACGGCCTGGAAGCTGGAAAATTCCCTTTGAAAAGAAATCTAGGTTTTGACGGCTCACATATTGCTCAAACACTGCTATTACAGACTCCCGTCAGGGAAGTCCCTATTTTTTAAGTGATTGTCTAAACTTCGGAAAAAATGAAAATCAATTGGCGAAAGGTCAGATGAATAAGGTGGGTGAGGGAGAATTTCGTAACCAAATTCCGAAAGGTTTTGGATTTCCTGTCGTGCAACATGAGGTCTTGCATTATCATGAAGAAGTATGGGTCCATGTCTATTGCCTAGTGAGGGCTGCAAGCGGCTCAATTTTCCATGCATAGTTTCCAGTTCGGCACAATAGGACGCTGCCGTGATGGTTTCACCAGGTTGCAAAAACGAATAGTGAATAATACCCTTACTGGTCCACCATACAGTCACCATAATCTTTCGCGGGTGAAGTGATGCTCGTGCAGGTAGCCATCTCTAATCGACGGAGTTTATTGGCTTCCGTTAATTGGTGCGGCACCTATCGATCGAGTTTCTTCACTTTGCCAATCGAAGAATGGTGACGACTAATGGCGGCAATGGACACTTGAAATGTTTCTGCAAGGCTACGCACTGTCGTCGACGGATTACTTTCAACTTCTACACGCAGCTCGTCGTCATTAACGGTGCTACGCGCATATCCGCGAGGCTCATTTTCCAAATCAAAATTTCCCTCGCTGAATTTTTTAAACCATCGCCGTAATGTGCCTTCATTACACGTGGTTTCACCGAACGTCTGATTGATTTCTCGCGTTGCTGCAGCTGCATTTAATCCCTTTTTAATTTGAAAGAGGTAAATTGCCTGAATATCTCTTGCCGACAGCATTTTCATAGGCGAGACAGGGACAGGTGTATTAATCTTTCCAAGAAATGGAACAGGTACACACTTCAAAATACATAAATACCTACAAATACAATAATAATGTTCACCAAAAACATACACGTCTTCACACAGGTGCGATTCAGTTCAGACTGAAGGAAAAAACGGACATTGCATTTGTAACAACCTGACACATGAAAATCATAAGATGTGAGACACTGAAACAGGTACTTTTTTAGCATTTTTGATCGATTTGGCTGTCGGAAAGGTTGCAACGAATTTCGCCTATGCTTTTAATAAGTTATTCATTCATAATTATAAAGCAAGATCAATCGATGATACAGGTTGTTTGGGAAACATATGGCAAAAATTTAAGAAGTAATTTCTTGGACCGTTTTTGCAATTATGTTATATCATTGACGGTTTTCGCTTCTTTTAGAAGATACGCTTTTACAAATATGTAGCTGCGTTCAAATACATTGGTACATAATACGAAGTTATTTACTTTATTTAGTCATACATCTTTCTATCCTAAGACAGGTGTTCTGAGATACATAATAAGCGATTAATAATTGGATGAGCAAATAACATAAAAATATTGTAGTTTTATCATTTATTCACACATTGAGGATAGTGCCTTGTGAGCTTTCGTTTTCTACAAGTGGCTATAATAATACAGCATATGTTATAAAATCTCTCCAGTTAAAAAAATTCAAATTTTAACCGCTTATTTGATCGTATATGTATATGTAACGTGAAAATTTTTTTGAAAAAATTTTTGTACTTCGCGCGGGACGCGAGCCCGAGATCTCTCATTCTCCATGGGAATGTGCCACCACCATTAGGCAACGGCGACAGTAATTCGAGTCCTTCTAATGTACCATAAATTGCGCTATGAAACAGTTATTAAAGGAGAAACCACGATAGGTTATTAATTGCATGTAATTATGCACTGTTACGATGCTAACAGGCATAAATTTTCTCAAAAAAAAAATTAGATACGATTATTGATTACATACGATGTATAAAGCGATTAAAACTATAATTTTTCATGCTATCTGCTTCTGGGTTTAGGGGCTGGAACCGCGTCACTAGTATATCTGCCGACGTTTCGTACCCATTTGTATGGGACATCTTCAGGGCTGAACTACTGTAATGAAACTGAAGATGTCCCATACAAATGGGTACGAAACGTCGGCAGATATACTAGTGACGCGGTTCCAGCCCGGAAACCCAGAAGCAGATAGCATGGACCACGACCGCGGAAGTCTACGCACCAAACTATAATTTTTTAGTTTAGCATCGTAAAAGCGCCAAATTGTATGTCTCCACTGTTGTTTTTATATAAGTTAATACATCACACTGTACACTGTACACGAAAATATATCTGCCAAATTCATTTAGTATGGTCTGTATATCTGGTATGTAAACAAAACTGCTCTCGGAGTTTGGAGCGTTTGGGAGCTATAATCCATAACATATCCTCATAGGTAATAGTACAAAAGTTACATTATTTTTAGAAGGTAGTTAAGATTTGTATTCGAAGAGATATAGCAACGTGTGCAAAATACGAATAATTCATTTCTTTAATTTTATTATACATATATATATGACCATCCTTTTGAAATATTGTGAGAACTAAAGCTCCATTTTGCAAAACTTTTTTAGTTTCTTTGTATATATTGCTTATATGACCTAATTTAGTTTAGATATTTGTAAGAAGTTCATAAACATCTACGTTTCTAAATATTTTATTTCAGCGGCTTTCTTCTCGATATACACACAGTAGTGTGCATAAGTAAGTGACCACCCCTTCAAGTCAATTCTTTAACAAAATATTGTTTCCATATTCAATATCATTCTACTACTTTTCCTCTCCTAATAAAATCTTAGGAATTTAATACGTACCGTTAAATTAAAAAGGAAGCAGTTTCTGCGAAAATATTGTTAGTTAAGGACAATTTGTGTGCAACATAGGTTAGTATATGTATTACTGGATCTTAAAGGGTTTAGTTCTATTACGTTTTCGATTGTAAATGACTTGTTTATAATAAAAATAATAATCAATAATAATAGATCTTTGTTGTCCAAAAGGATTTCCCAATTATGGGACAAAAACATGAACGTCGTCTGTTGTTTTCTAGAATTTCGACTATTCCAAGTCATAGTCGTAACACTTAAAATGACGATTACCACCACGTTACACTCTTTACCGTGGTGGTATTGTCGTGTAATGATGCAGTGGGCCAGCTGTCATTCGCTTCGAAAGAAAGGAAATGTAGTGCTTTCGCGACACACGCATTACCTCATCGGTCCAGCAGTGGGTGATTCATTCAGCAATCAGTCGAGTGTAGTGCTCCCGTGCACACCCAACTCGCCTCCACCGATTCCCCTTTCACGAGCACCGGTTCGCGACCATTCTAACCGCACTTTCCCTCGGCCAGGCAAACCGCCGGTTTATCAACCGAAGCTTGTCTCGATCAAATTGACACAGATGAGACGTAACACGGCGACAAGAAATAAATGAAAAAAGCCGACACACCGTCCACAAAAAATCGAAATTGATTATTTAACAGAGGGTCGTCGTCCCTCGAGCAAAAGAACTGTACGTCTAGCATTCGTTTTAAGACTAGATTGCTGGTGAGAGATTAAAAGGTTCTGTTACTGTTTAAATTGAACTCTAATTTAATTTGCAAAACAAGCAAGGAAATGAGGCAACACAGCTTTAGATTCTTTTTGTTTAACAATAGTAAATAAGTGGTGAATTTTTATTACGAGGGTAGCCGTTTATTTTTCGGGAACTAGCAACACTGTTAGTGTTCTGATGGTTGCCAACAAAAGTTGTTCGCGCTCGAAGCACATCAAAACAAATGTCGCCTGTTTTTTCAGAAAAACCGGTTATTTTGCAACCATATCATCAGAGAGTTGTAAAACGGTCAATTCCGAATGGAACACAACTATTTGTTTGCCAAAAGCTTTTGAAGAAAAAAGGTAAACAAACAGAAAACGACAGATCATTCTCCACCATGACAATGCGAGCTCTCACAGGTCGGTTCAAACAATTGAATATTTGACAGGGCAAAACATTGAATTGATGAGTCATCTTTCAAAAACATAAAAGGTGTCTTTTGTACCAATAGTAAAGTGTTTACCGTCCTAGATAATTGTCCACAGTAAAAGATGGTCATTTCGAATAACAATATAGTTTATACAAATATTTTGTTTAGATACACGATCCTAACTGAAAGCTGCTATTTTGATGGGATTATGTATACGCAAACTTTGTAGGTGCCTAATATTTATGACTTAAACTGTATACTCATTCAAAAGAGAAGTAATTAACACTTGTGTAAACTATATTTTGGAAGACAATACAATAACAAATACGCACGCAAAAGATTGTTATGGAAATTGCGTTTCCGTCGTTCTTACTTTCACATTCCCATTAAACGCAAAATAAATGTCCTCGACAATGTAACCGCATAGTTAAAGGCAATTACAATTATTATTAAAGGTCTAAATGAATTTCGCTTTGAAGTATAATCGGCACTAAATAGAAATAATTCAACATTTACGTCTTGTGTAATTTTCTTCGATGTTTCAAATGCTATTTGGTTATGGAGAAAACATCAATCGGTTACGCGTATACTGCACAAACATAAAGTTCAAATATACGTTTGTGTATGCAGTGTAAATAAATGTTCAATTTAACTGTCATTTTGGCATGAATCACGACAATTAAATGTTCATATTTTGATAAAGAATGACAGAAAAATTAATGAAAGTCGATCGAGAACAGAAAAAAATTTTTTTAGATTACAATTAATCAACGCTTCCACATATTTTCATGCATACAATTGTAGAATAAAACAATAAAAGTACCGAAATAATTTTAATAATTAATTGTAATATAAAGTCAAGTTACTAAGCGTTGGAATTACAATTATATTACAATAGGACGATTGTAGTAAACTTAATTTTTTGTATTGCTATAGCCGGCGGGATATTTGTTGAGCCAGAATTCCTAGATCGCTACGTTACTTGGAATAAATTTCACTCGATATCCGTGTAGGATAAACATTGACGGCGTGGTGTTCACGCCGCTGGTGAAATGGGTTTCATAAATTACCACGACGAAATGAACTCATAAATTTATGAGTTATGGCTTACAGGGTTTACTAATACAAGCACATATAGTTTACGTAAACTACAGCTGTATACAATTATTAAGTAATCATAAAAAAAACAACAAATTCAATAGCCTGCTCCAAAAATGGGCGCGTGGCTTTAAGGCTCCCATCCTACCTACGAATTTAAATCCGATCGAAATGATATGGCCTTAAGTAAAAAAACAAAGTACCATTGTTTATTCTATTTCAGAAGGATTGCGAAAAGTGTGAAGAGTCCGACAGAAGAAGAATTTTCATCAATTACTGTTCAATACTGGACGGAGAGTTGCAAGCATGTTGTGCTAACAGAAGATTTGATTAACACAGCTCTTCTATTAATGGAACTCCTAGTAATTATGAGGATGACTTCGAAAACTTATTAGATTAGGGACTGCAGTAGGTTATCCAAATAAAAGTTTATTCCTCCTTTTTTTGTATCAGCACCAATATTATTGAATTGCGTAATGACATTTACCTGCTATTATTATTAATTATATTTACCTTATTGTAAAAGAATCGACGTTGAATCATTCGCTTCATTTCTTCAGATTTATTTTCTCAAAACAAAGAAAACTTACTGAAAATCCATTTAATAGTTTCTGAAATATTCATGAAAAGAAACAAGGAAAATTGCATGGCACGCCACGTCGAGTGCGGTTTATTCCAAGAAATGACATTGTGGTTTTCTATGAATTCTGGCTCAACAAATATCGCACCGGGAACATTCATATATAACCAAGTATTGGGTTGGCAACTAAGTACATTCGGTTTTTACTGATAAAGAGCGTTGCTTTATTTTTTATATAACGTATGTTAGTGCTGTACTTTACCGTGTGTCGCGTGATACTAGTCACATTGACGTAACTTCAGAAGCAAGTAGTGCGTGATTTTTATTAAAGCTATTAGTTGTGGGTTAATTTTAAATGGGGTGCAGAAACGAACATTTTCGACATATTTTACTATTTTATTTCCGTAAAGGAAAGAAAGCTGCTGCGGCTCACAAAAAGATATGTGAAGTTTATGGTGCTAATTGCTTAACAGACCGCACGTGTCAGAATTGGTATAAAAATTCCGTTCTGGAGATTTTTCCCTCAAAGATGAGCAACGTTCTGGTCGGCCTACTGAAGTTGATGATGATCAAATCAAAGTCATAATTGAAGAGGATCGTCATATAACTGTTCGAGAGGTTGCGGAGGGGCTACATGTATCGCACACAACAATTGAAAAACATTTAAAATGTCTTGGGCTAGTTAAGAAGCTTGATATTTGGGTACCTCACGAATTGAAAGAAATTCATTTAACACCCGACCCCTTCTTAAAAAGATTCATCACTGGCGATGAAAAATGGGTTCTGTACAGTAACATAGTTCGAAAACGATCATGGAGCAAACACGATAAACCAGCTCAAACCACATCGAAAGCTGAATTGCATCCAAAAAAATTTCATGCTGTCAGTTTGGTGGGATTTTTATTTTATACTACAAAACCGAAAGTACTTAGTTGCCAACCCAATATACAAGAAAATATGTAATGAAGAAATACATAGGCGAACAAAATAATAGCAATGATTTAAACGAAATTGTTTCAAATCATTTTGCTTTAATTGACATATTAGTATATTACAAACAACTACCCTGCTAAAAATCAAGTGTGCAAATAATTATGCGCTTTTGCATTGCATGTGCATAACGTTGCAAAATTTACAGCTCCGGTTATACTCGAACTCACGATTTTGTACTTGTCGGGCATATGCCTGGGCCACTGTAGAGAATGTTTTTCAAATCTTTACAATTTTTTATAAGAACTGTATACCAAATGTTTTAAAAAGGGTCGTAATTTTTCCTCACTTCTCGATTACTTATGTCGGTCCGCAAGTTTTCGATAAGATTCAGATCTGACACTTGAGCGAGCTACTTGCAAACTTCAACTTTATTAAGATAAAATCAGTTTGTTATTCGGCTCGCCTGTTTCGAATTGTCATGCTGTACGTATACAGTATTGTGCAGGCGGTTCGATATGTGCGAAAAAGAGGCAAATTTAAACATATTTCTATTGAAACGATAATAGGAACAAGTAATAAGAGAGAGTGTTTAAAACCGTTTTTCAACATTGCCTCAATACTGTTACTTATTTCGACCGCAATTGTAAATAAAAATGCTTCATTACACTGTTCCTTAATTGCTAGTTTAGACCATAACACACAAACATAAAACGAAATGACTTACGCATTTGGCAAGTGAGCGGGCATGGTTTGTAACCGTCTTGCGTACAGAACTGCGCCACCCTCCGACATGTATCCGTCGCAGATTTCCCTTGCGACGGGATTCCTCAAGACCTCCCCGTCAGATAAATAACCGTTCACGAGCGATATCTCACAATAATCTGCGCTACCGTCGGGCTGTACCCTAGGATAATGTCTTGGCCGAGCCGGCAACGTAAGTGTACTACAGTAACCCCTGAACAAGGGTCTCATTGGCTCTACACTGATAGAATCTTCTTCCGCATGATTAGCGGTATTCAATTGTTTCTCTTCCAGATAGATTTCCTCTATTATTTTACTCGGATATGTGTGATTCTTTTGATTCGTAGTTAAGTGCGATGATATGTTATTGGGATGGTGATATACGTTAGTGGATTGATGGTAGATATGTTGATCGTTATGCTGGATATTCTGGTAGAAATCCTTCGTCTGTAAGTTTTGCGCGAATGTCTCTTGTTTCTTCTGAACCTCCTTGGTATTTTCCCCGACTTTCACTTGATTTTGTTGTTTGATATTGTCTGTGTTACTCTTATCAGGTAACGTCTCCGCCTTTACGTTAATTTCGTTTACTGTTTGCTCGCTCACGTCGGTCAAATATCCAACTGATTCTTTTCTGTTCGGTATTAAATTGTGATGCTCCGAACCGCTTTCACTCGAAGGCTTGTAAATTACACTACTCTCGCTGGAATTGCTATGTTGTCCCGTGGATGCACTGTGACTGCTTTCCGATAATTGAGTTTCGACTTTCATGGGCGAGACAAGAGCCACCGTGGGTTTGGTGGAGATGCTCGCTTGAGAACCCTCCCTAGAGACGGTAGGCGATTTCATGACATTTTTATCATCGCGCGCTGCTTTACTAGTGCCTTTAATCGCGGCCGTAGGTTTCGGTATGCCCGTATTAGCGGAAGGAACATTAAGTGCATTTTGCGCAGGCAATTGGCTGTTTTTGACACCCACTTCACCGTGTTTATTAGCACTGGCAGCTTTAGCTTTAGGCTCGGTCAATTTCGACGAAAGATTCGCGACTTTATGCGCGTGCTTTTCGACTTCTTGCGCGGTCTTGGCGGGCCGGGAATTCGCCTCTTTCTTGCCGGATACCGGACTACTTTTTGCGGTCGTCGTTTTCGTAGGTCGCTGCTGTTTTACTCGAGAATTGTTTCGAACGGGTTTTAAATCGACGTTGGGTTCTAAACTAGCACTGCTGTCCGATTTTTCACTTCTCGCCGACGAGACGCCGCTGGAACTGCTGGTTCGTTTCCCATTCGTTGTGGAAGTAGGACGATCTGTTGATTTGAAGAGTTTGAGTTTGTCCAGCATTGAATTGTTATTTTTCTGTTGTGCGTTCGATTGATACGGGCTGTTATTTGGAACTGTTGGGGGTCCGCGCGGTATCATCGACATGGCGGGACTCGAAGCCCTGCTGGAACCGGCGACGGGACGTACTTTGTCTGGGGGACATCTTCTAGCAGGTAGTGCTGAACCAGGTAACGGTATACTACTACTTCCTTTGTGAGATATGGCTGTTGATCTGAAAATAAAGTATCATCATCAGTCAAATGTTTCAGCTAAAATGGTAACCATCCATCATTTTACATTCCATCCACATGCATTCAAATGTGTTCTCCAAACATGGATTTTATATAAGAATTCTGACATGATATGTACATATTTGCATGTACATATTATCAAGAAATACGACTCATTTATATAATGTACCCGTAAAATAGTCATTATATGTACAAAGTTATGTCATTGCATATATCTTATTGGTTCGGGATGTAATGAAGTATTTGTCGGCCACCTTTTGTTTACTATGTACTAAAGGCGATCAGATTCTTTAAAATAATAGTTATAGATACCAATGTAAAATCTGACGGTAAAGTTCTAGGAAGGAAGTAATAAACCTATATAAATGAAAGATATGCTAATGGATAATGAACACTTTAAGATTTAGGGGACACATTTCTAGATGGTATTAGCACAGTAATTACTTTTAGGGAAAAATTTCAGGTCGAAATTAAAAGCAATATTTTATTCCTCATTCAAGGTAATTTGAAATTCAATACTTTTTAAATACAAATTAAATGTTATGGTTAACTGTTATCCTTAGGTAGCCCAGTTTAGAGCTCCTTGGTGTTATTAATAATAGAATGATTCCTTTTAACATTCTTTAATTGGCATAAAGCCTAGCAAGCAAGTTTCTGTCTATTACACACTGGAAACATAGTCTCCGATCTTTGTGAGATAGAAGCGTTCTCGCTTTGCCGGTCAATACATTAATGTATTGGTCGAGAGAGGGAGATATGATATTATTCATTATTTTCTGTATCGAAATGATATGATAAACGCTCTGAAGGAATCGTTCATTAATAACACAAATCAACCTGACGATTCGTGCATTCGATGAAACATATGTAGTTGATAGGGTGTTATTAATAATAGAATGATTCCTTTTAACATTCTTTAATTGGCATAAAGCCTAGCAAGCAAGTTTCTGTCTATTACACACTGGAAACATAGTCTCCGATCTTTGTGAGATAGAAGCGTTCTCGCTTTGCTGGTCAATACATTTATGTATTGGTCGAGAGAGGGAGATATGATATTATTCATTATTTTCTGTATCGAAATGATATGATAAACGCTCTGAAGGAATCGTTCATTAATAACACAAATCAACCTGACGATTCGTGCATTCGATGAAACATATGTAGTTGATAGGGTGTTATTAATAATAGAATGATTCCTTTTAACATTCTTTAATTGGCATAAAGCCTAACAAGCAAGTTTCTGTCTATTACACACTGGAAACATAGTCTCCGATCTTTGTGAGATAGAAGCGTTCTCGCTTTGCCGGTCAATACATTTATGTATTGGTCGAGAGAGGGAGATATGATATTATTCTCCTTGGGTCCATTCACAATTCAGACCTAGACCTAAAATCATTAAGAAGAATCTTGAAATGAAATAATAAGATATGAATCTAGAAACTTTATTTGTTAAGATTAGGAGAATTAAAAGAATAATTTCTACGTCGAAAATTAGAAAAATTACAGCAATTATAAAGAATTTAGGGGAAAAAGTCTGCTATGGAGAAAGCCCAAAAGTTGAAATGAAAAACAATACTTCTGCGGTAATGAATAATATAGGTCTAGGTAAGTGCCTCCGAGAGAGATCTCTCGTCACGATTGGTTTACGATTAATATAGTAAAAAAATTTCTTATACGAGGGGTGTTTTCAATATTCTGGGAATTGGTGCTATACTTAAATAAAGCAGAACTTATACGCAATGTTATTGATGGCTGTTGGGACCAGAACAGAAACTTCGATACTTGTCGTCAACTTCAAGAGCTGTTAGCCCGTTACGGTGATGAATTTTGGCAACGAATAATAACCACTGACGAAAAGTGGATTCCCTATTTCAATCCTGAGACGAAAAGTCAATCCAAAGAATGGCGCAAACCTGAAGAAGGACCTCCACTTAAGGCGCGTTCAATTCCGTCTATTGGAAAGGTAATGCTTACTGTATTCTGGGATTGCGAAGGGATTATTTTCATGGATTATCTGTCGAGAGGTACTACAATTAATGCAGAATATTATTCAAATTTATTATCCGGACCACTGCGACAGGCACTAGTCAAAAGACGGCCTGGAAAGTTCCATAAGCGTCCGTTATTGCAACAGGATAATGCAAGACCACACACCGCAAGAAAAACGAAGGATGTTTCGAACGATTTACGATGGCAATTGCTGCCGCAATCACTTTATTCCCCGGATCTTGCACCCAGTGACTACCATCTGTTCCCAGATATGAAAAAACCCTTACGGGGTCGATTTGAAAGTTTAACTGACGTAAAACGTGCACTTCTTTGAGGACGGCTTAAAAAAATTAGTTTATCGTCGGGATAAATGTTTTTAGTTAAATGGAGATTATGTTAAAAAACGACATTGTAATATTGACGAAAATTAACAAAATTATAAAAATTATATGTAATGCCCAGAACTTTGGAAACATCCCTCGTATAATATGAATATGTTTACATTTGTATAAGTCTTAAATAAATTTTAATTATGCCTTTGATATATATATATATATATACATAAAACGTTATTAAAGATATGTACATAAATAAAAGAGAACATAATTATTCATACCATCTGTTTTTGAAACGAAAAAAAAACAAAATTATTGAATGCACATATTTTTAAAATTTATCGCGCTGGTTTTGTTTCGTCCAGGTGTTGTCCTTCTCAAATTCAATAACAGTGAAATGATCTTATTGAAACAACGGATTTGAAAGCACTGGTCAAAACAGCAATTTCCTATTATTCATTCAACTCAACGCACGTAAATAAACATGAGGATCTTGTTCCCCGAACTTTTGGAAATTAAATCTAAATATTTGTCCTTTTCAATAATAGTAGATCTTACATCTTTACATAGACTTGATTAATTTCTTTCCTCATTTATCGCATATTCAATTCCGGTCGTCGTATAATATCCCATTAATGTTATACAGAGTGATTCGTTAGGTATTTACGTAAATTAAAACCCACAAATGATAAGATAAATTGGAACTTTTATTCTTTCTCAAAACGATATTCTTTTTATTTGATTTACTTTTTAATATGTGGGTGAAATCATGAATACATGAACACATCTAGATGTAACTACCTTAGCAAACAATGGATCAATTGTGTTGCAGAAGAAGTCTCATAAAACATCAAATCTTAGATATTATATTTCAGACATCGATTTTTAGTTATTTTACTGAAGTTTTCGAAATGAGTGTTCACACGTATATTCTAAAATTAAATGTTACATTTCACAATTTCAGAGCATGAATTTATGGAAGGATAATCATCTATCTCTAACTTAGTGTGATTTTCACAGTTCGGATCCTCTACTCTTGGCAACCAAGGTCGGGTATATATCATACACACGGATCTGGTCAAGTCTTTTGCTAGTATTGGTGTTGATGTTCTGCTTCCTAAATTAAAATCTTTCGCCTTTATAGATTCCCTTTCGCCATTTTTTTGGCTCATATTTATATAATAGGCATCAAAATGTTATTTACCGAAGATATAGATCCCACACCTTTTATATCACTTCCGGGGTACTTCAAGGCTCAAATCTAAGATCAATGCTATTCTTAATTTTTTTAATGATTGCTCAATGTTTTGGAGAGCGAAAGGTGTGCTTTAGTTGATGACTTGAAAATATATTGCGCTATATCCACGACAGCTGACTGTTTTCACTTTACAGATAACTTGATAAGCTGTCCGAATGGTGTTCAGGCAACACCCTGTCTCTGAACATCCCGTAATGTAGAACTGTGACTTATTCGAATAAAAGTACGCCTATAGTTTGAACTACACTCTGGAGAATACAGTGCCTACTCGAACAAACGAAATCAAAGATCGATGTTTACGTCTATTGTAAATTCAGTTTTGCCAAACATATTGGTCATATATCTAGGTTTGCGACAAAAACTATGAGATTTATTTATCTCTTCTAGCTACGTGTTAGACTACTTAATTATGCCGAAAGAGTGCGTAGGAACTGGTACTGCATCTGTATTAATTGTCGTTGCTCATCATATTTTCTTTTAATTTGTTGTTTTGCATAGGAACGGTTTATTTTTGTATTTTGTTTTTAAACTCCAATTCGTATAAGTTTCTTTTAGGCAGCATATTTATGAGAGTTTCATTGTTAGGTGTTTCTTTACTTTCAGGAGTTTTAAATTTTCGTCTTTTGATATATAACATTTTGAATTTGGTTGTTCCAAATTTATTATGTTATTATTAGTTTTAACAATGGTAAGACATATTATTTGGACCAATCCATAATATGAATTGTGAAGTCATTTCTTTTATATTATATTTTGATTAATTTGGGTTACAAGGTATTATAGTCAAACACTTTTTTGTCTTGTCTCCTGTATGCATTTACTCCTTTCTATATATATATATATATATATATATATAAAATGAAACAAAATATTACTACATTTTTTATTTCATGTTCTATATGCTTCTTTCATTTATGTGAATCAAATATGTCTGAACAAGAGTTATGTGTCACGTAATTTTTTATCTCGCACGATGTGCATGTATTGCGACACTTTAATAAATAGAAAACTGTCTTTAGAAAGACAGAACCGCAACGTCTGAAAAAGGAAAAACAAAATACAAAAGGATGCATTCTTTCTCACCAGAACCTTTTACCAGGATTCTATGTATTAGTAGCGTAAAGAGATTACTTCTTTGATGTGCGTCTTTCAAAAAGCACGACTCCATTTTTCAAACGATTTCGCATTCATACATTTTTGCGCGAAATTATAATGACTGGCATGTAGACTTCAAAATACGCAGACGAGCTTTGAATGCAGTAATGCAAAATTTATAAACGAAGCAGTCCCATGCTTTGCAGCATTCTATAAGATTTTCTTTAGTATATGAATACGTAAACTTTGCTCTTTAATGTGGTAAGCAATTATATAATAATTTAAAATTTATTGTGAGGCGTTACATTAGTGAACTTAGAGAAAAAAATTTGGCTTTCAATGTTCCGTTATTATCCAGAAAGACTACATACAATTAAAATTTAATTTAACCAAATAAAATCCAAACACATGAAATTTAAAACATATGCTTCTATATTATACTAGTATAGATGTGAACACATATTTACAATCATGGGATATATTTGTTTCAATATTCGGTAACCTCCCCTAGCATGAATAACCGATTGAATCGCTTCGGTATGATGTCGAGACAAACTTTCCTTCCAGGCTTGTTCGATATCTTCTTTTAAAATGTTTAAATCGGGATTTGGGACGAGTAAACAATAGATTTAAGAATGGTTCAAACGTTCTCAGTTGGGTTGTGGTCCGGTGAACTTCCAGATCAAGGCAATATTGGTATACCGATATCGTCAAAAACATTTTGGACAGATTTCGCCGTATGGCATAGAACTCCATTTGCATAAACATTGGAGCATTTTCCTCTGCATCTAGTGAAGTAATAAAGGACGCCAGAATGCTTTCTATAATATCTTTGAACTGATACTGATCGATTGTCCTGTCCCTTCGACTAAGTACGACGTTCTGTTCCATACACAATAATGCATGACCATACGTTTGGAAGGTGTTCGTTTCACAAATTTGATAAATTTTGTAATTACTTCGATTGAAAAATTACCAACAGTAAATAATAGTAAAAGAAAATATTTTTTAAATATTTGCGGTATAATTTTATACAAAGACCCTTCTTCATTCTCCAACATCGCATCTTAGTCCACTTCAATAAAGCGGCTTCTTTTTTAATGATTTTTATAGCAATTTTTTCTGCAGCGGTGCACAATACCTACATTTGTAAGTTTATCTAAAGCTACAAATGCTTGCAGCTCAGTTACGATAGAGCTTTGGGCATATATTGACTAGTCATTTTGAACATGGAATTGCTTCAGTAACACATCCTTAAGCTGCGTCAATCATGTCATGGGACAACCGGTATAAACAGGTGCAATAATTAGTATAGATCTTCTCATATATCAGTCATTGGATTAAGTAGGTACCAGCTGTAGAAATTGTTATTTGTGGAGCAAACGATTTTTTGGCACTCATGTTGAGTCGCAATGGGCATTATTTTGAAGTGAATTCCACGAAAGTTTTGTTGCAGTTTCGTATGTTAAAATATAAAATAAAACGAAAAAAAGAATCGAAGAATTGGAGCAGCAGAGAAATAAAACCGAACTTGTGGTGAAAATGGTTTGGTTGAACCCAGAACGGCATATGAGGAAGAATAACGGATTAAGTGGAAATACGATAAAATAACTATTAAACTGTTATTCACAGAAATTACAAGAAAACGTGAGGTGTCTATAACCACTGAAAGCCTCCCAAACCCTGTAAATTTCACTGAAAAATTAATCTTATTCTAGTAGGTTTGTAAATAATATAACGATTAGATTTTACAAAATTTGAAACCGTAAATAACGTTAAAAGATTCTTTGAAATCTAGCTAAAGGTAAATTAAAATTTGAAACCGTAAATAACGTTAAAAGATTCAGTTGAATTTGATGGAGCCTGTGGTTGATTGACTTGATCAATAAGGTTGATATATAACCCCTTTCCACATTAACTTTTAGAAATTCTGTATACGCATTTCGACAACCAAGTTGTCATCATCAGCAGATAATTTCAAAGTGTCGCACCTGGTAAAACACGGCGAAAAACAACCGCACGAAAATCAAACTCCGTACGCGATCCACACCGTTCGAAACCAAGATGTACACTGTGTACATCTGGTGTACAGTGTACATTCATTGTAGATTCATTGTATTCTAGCTAAATGTAAATTAAAACTTGAATGATTCATGTTTTTCTAGAAACCTGTTGGTCGAAAGGAAATTGAGAAGTCACCTCGTCGATAATACATCGAAAACGATTGTGTCACCGTCCAGTATTGCATGCGATTTTGTCTTCCCCCTTTTTAGGGTATTCATGTCAGGCTTTTCATTTGAAAAGAGCTCAAGGTCAACTAAGGTGTGAGTCAATTCAATTCTAATCTAAGGTGTTTCATTTTTAGCTATTCAAATCATTTGACAACATGATAAGCGCTTTAGTCACACTAATAATAAGGCATTCATAAATGTATGTATGCAGTTACATATGTACGTCCTTAAAGTAATACATACATACCGATGAAAGAATTTTTTTTTAAATATATGCATATTCTAAATTAATGCAGTACTTAAACCACAATAGAAAATGACAATAATTTATGCTTTCAATTGTTATACAGTGTGTGTTCGACAACGTTTTGGGTTATTTGAGACATTATAGTACATATGTATGTATGTCCAATATTATACCTTGTCTCTGAATAAGGAGTGATTCAAATATCCCGCTAAAACGCGGAACACGTAGTTTAAAAATGTAACTTAACATAAAAATGAAAAATATATAAAAATAAATGCTAGAACCTTGGTGATCACTCATTTTATTTTCGTACTTAAACGTACAGATTTGATTAAAGAATACAGAAAAATCTAGTAAAACAATGCAAAAATATAATCACGCGTTTAAAGGTTATGAAAAATGGCGGATATCTGGCATTGCCTATTCAAGAACCAATGAAATCTCCTAAAAATATGTACTATTTTGGCGAGACAAGGTATAGACGAGTTTGAAGAACTTCAAATATGACGTAAGGTATTTACAGTCTTTAATAGAAGCAATGGGGCATTCAAAATATTTTTTAGCAGACTGAATGTATAATATAAATAACATATATACAAAGAAAAGGCGGACATTTTGTCAAGGTGTAGTACTCATGAAGAGTAATGAAGAAGTCAAAACATTCGGCTATGATAAAGCATATTTATTCCCAATTACAACGTTTAAAAGCTTTAAAAACCTCTATCAGTAACGTGAAATGCATTTCTCTCGCAGACCGACGACATTTTAATCCAGCAGTGTATAAAGGACACAAGATGTAACGACTCTCTGAAGAAAGCTTGTCTATTTTGCCAAGCAATATTAATAATTTTTCCATCTATCCTCTCTTTCGATGGTTTTGCAAGACAGGTGGCAATATTATCGACTACTTAATGCTAAAGGTCAATTTTTTTCAAAAATGTTGCAATTCTTGCCGCTATTCTGCGTGAAGCTTTTATTTTTCTATCAATTTCATTTTGAGATGGTAAACTAGTCCCAGATAGAATTTTTGTTATAATTTTTTCATCGTTTATAACATCTTTCTTTTCGCTCGTGGCGCTTAAGTTCCTTATCAAAATTATAAAACTAACACACCACTAATCTGAATCTAAAAACAGTAAATACCTTATCATAAACACACTCTTTGAGGCTTCTAATAATTCTGAATAAAGTTTACTTGTACAAAGGCATTATATCACCCCTTCGTGAGTTCGATAAGGTATTAGCGACCTCGAAAATTAATACTATGAATGGAAAAAATAAATATATACATACTGTAGGCTAACAGTATGTGTATTTAAAACATATGTGCATTTATATTTCCCAGGGAGTACAACAATACGTACTTAAAATATATTATTTATCATAATTAAGGTCTGGGCTAATTTAGTTCACAGATATTCTACTGTGATTTTTCCCTATCTTTGTAAAAAACACTTTCAATATTGTTGTATGTATTTTGAGTTTTTTAAAGTTAATAAGAATGAATTCATTATTAGCATAATTTTTCCTTTATTAGAATAAAAAAGAACTAATGTAATCTACTTTTATAATAACAAATATTTGTACGTTCTTCGTGAAAATTGATACTCAATACTACGCCATTTTATGATAATGGTAGACGTTAAAATTTTCTTTTAGTGTAATTAATGGTAATGTATGAAGGAATGCGTTTTACTTCAGGCGATGAACTGTTTTTCTTTCTTTCAAGAACAAAGTAAATAACTTATTTTCGCCAATATGGAAAAAGAATGTAATGAAAACTGGTTTCTTAATTTGCAAACTGTATCGATTATAACGAAGAGTATATATACTGAGAAGCAAAACTCTTGTGGAGCAAAGAAAATGTTTTAGTATTTTTTTGTTTTATTTATTCTTTGATAAATATTGTTTTAAACAATAGCATGTTATATTCACACAGGTTAAGCGAAAGTAACATCGTAAGAAAGTAGATTTTCTATTCTACGAATTTGAGCGTATGGATATCAAATAATTAGTTACAAGTTTCGAGTAATTTCTATTACAACATAACAACATACTAGAATTGTTTTACCAACTTTTCCTTTGTCAATTAATATTAGATATTCAAACTGTTTATATAATGATTTATACTGTTAATTAGCTGATAGTTGAATAATGAGATAATGGTTTAGCAATATAAATTGTTAAATAAAGTTAGTTTTAATCTGTATAAATTTATTCAATACAATATCCAAGTTAACCAACATTAAAATATCAAAATTTTTTAAATTTTCAAAATTAAACGTATCTATTTTCTTAAAGCTTTTTGAATATTTAAAAGCCAATATAATAAAAATAGTATAAATTGCTCGTTGTCGTAACATATTTCGCGTTTTTTAGAAAACGCACCGTAGGCGAACTCAAAAGCAAAATCATGACTTATGAAATAACACTTGTATTTGAATATATTTTATGCTTCCACATCTTCCTCATTCACTCGATTTGTCTTCGTGGAATTGCTTTTTGTTTCTTATGTTGGCGATGAAAGGAAACAGTTTTGCATCAATTGAAAAGGTTCAATGGTCAAGCGAAGAGCAATTTCGACACCGTTGCAATCAGCGACATAAAAAAGTAATGTGATGCACTTCTTCAGCGCGCAAGTCGTTATATCTCTGCTAAATGGGATATTTCGAATAAATAAAACGACTTTTGTTGAGATTTCTTAAGAGTTTTTGTAAAGCATTCGTATTATTTTTGGGACAAGAGATGTTTTTGCGGCAATTGTACGATCAATTTACGAAAGTGTATGAAATAATATTCTTGAGAATTTATTCAAAAGAAACAAAGTAAATTTGTGCTCGTTGTTTAGTATCTGCTAATTAAATTATCTCAGTTCACAGTTATGATGGATAATATCTATTATTGTATTCTCTCAGAAAGACAAATGTATATATAAGATCTAGTAAAAAAAAATCCATTATTTTTGCATTAAATTGAAGGTTTTATTTAGCATAGTTAGAATGATCCGACTTAGGTCAAATATGCACCGTTTTGTTCGATAACTTGTTGCCATTTTGAAGGTAATTTCATAATGCCTCTCTCATAGAAACCCTCGTCCCTATTGGCAAAAAACTGGGACAGTCGATTTTCACAAGCTTCTCTTGAGGCGAATTTTTCACCAGCAAAATCATTCGCCATAGACAGGAACAGGTAGTAATCACTTGGTGCTAGGTCCGGACTATAAGGTGGATGCATAAGAACCTCCCAACCAAACTCCCGGAGCTTCTGGCGAGTCACTATCAATGTGTGTGGCCTAGCGTTGTCCTGACGGAACACAATTCCTCTCCTATTGGCCAAAGCTGGCCGCTTCTGGGCGATTGCTTCCTTCAGACGGTCCAATTGTTGACAGTACAGGTCCGAATTAAGAGTTTGGCCGTAGGGAAGCAGCTCATAGTAGATAATTCCTTGCCAATCCCACCAAACATACAGGAAAACCTTCCTGACCGCCAAGCCTGGCTTGGCCACCGTTTGCGCCGGCTTACTACGATTCGACCACGACCGTTTTCGCTTGACGTTGTCGTAAGTGATCCACTTTTCATTACCAGTAACCATCCGCTTCAGAAACGAATCGATTTTGTTGCGATTCAGCAACGATTCGCAGATGTAAATTCGGTCCATGAGGTTCTTTTGCGTTAACTCGTGTGGCACCCATACATCAGGCTTCTTTTTGTATCCAACCTTATTTAAATGGTTCCAAACGGTTTTTTGTGCAATGTTTAGCTCCTGGGTAATCGAAACAGTGCTTACATGACGGTCGGACTCGACGATTTCCATTATTTTATCGATATTTTCGACAATTGGCCTTCCAGAGCGTGGTGCATCTTTGACATAAGATTACCGGAACGGAATCGACGAAACCAAAATTGCGCATGATTGACTGTTACAGTATCAGGACCATAAACACTATTCACATTTTTAGCCGCCTGGCTTGCGTTTTCGCCTTTATCGAAGAAAAACTGTAAAATATGGCGTATTTTAACTTTGCTAGTGTCCATCTTTGACGCGCGCTCAAACAATATTAAGTCAAGTAATCACAAAACTGTCTGAGAAGATCGTTTAGAACGAAATCTTATCTTTCGAACGCCACCTAGCGGAACGCGATCGCACTTATCTATTGGAAAAATAATGGATTTCTTTTTACTAGACCTTATATTTTCTAAAGACACAGCTTTATTAGTCTACAATATACATATATTTATTAATTTCATTCATACTATTAGGTTTCAGTGTCTATAGTCCCTTACTGAACTCATCGCCCGTTAAATTATAAGAAGGTGAAGGGGTGGTATAAGACGTTCATACAAGTAAAATTTATTCACAATTGTTAAGATTCTCGAAGAGTGTTTGTGATAATGTATTTATTGGTTTTAGTTTAGTATCTTATAGTTAGATTAGTGGTCGGCTAATTTTATACTTCTATAACAAATTTATCCGCCATGGACAAGATGAAAGGTACAAACAGTGAAGAAATTAGAATAATTAATAAAAATTTGCTGGGAAGTAATTTTCATTTGCAAATTGCTAGAAAACTAAAAGCTTCACACCAAATAGTGACAAGAATTGCACACCAATATTTTGCCCGCATCATCAAGCGGTCGACAACATCGTCACCGACCACGTAAAACCACCAAAAGGGAGGATAGAAAAATTATTAGCATTTCTTTACAAAACAGACATGCTTCCATCAGAGAGTTGTTACATCTTCTGCAGTCCCTTAATATAAAGACACCAGACGCTCGTGTATTAAAATGTCACTGGTCTGTAAATAAAACGCGTCTAATAGAAACATTGAAGAAATAGTGTCTACAGTGGGACACTGTTGGAGAATGGAGAAAGGTCTTTGTGTAAAATTATATCGCAAGCATTTTAAAAATATTTCCTTATATTACGTGTTAGTTACAGTTGTTAATTTCACAGATCATCCTCAGGGACGAGTCACGTCTTGAAGCGGTTACAAAATCTATCAAATATATCTATATCGTTTACTCGTCCCCTATTTAAGCGTTTTAAATAATTTTTTTTCTATAGTTTCTTTTAAAAACTGAAAGTTGCAAGACACCGCCTGTATCGCCGGCATGCCGAAGCCAAGGCTTGACCAAATATTGAAAGAAATATATCCTATACTATAAACCACGAAAGTTTGCCGGTGTATCAATAATGCTGCAAAATACGAACATATACCGGCATTTGTCTAATTTACCGGTAGTCAAATGTTTTGAAGGAAGAATGAGCGCAAACGATTTTCTAATAGAGTTACACGCTAAGTCTTATCAAGAAATCATGAAAGAATAGAAACAGACGTATGTATGCAGAACTTGTGTATTATACACACATGTGATAAAATAGTGTTTTGACTTTTGAAATTTGTGTTATCTAAGGTTCCGATATTGTTATATTCCTTGTACTTTACCGCTGTTATTTGTAATTCTTCTAACAGCTAATTTATCATATTTATTTCATCATCCTTGCAACTTTACACTTAGGTAACCTACGTAAGCAGCTTTTCGATTTGTTATTTATAAGTTAGGTATATAGTACATTGTTGCATCTGACAGCAATATTTAATTTGACATTCTCTTTCCTGTCGACATCTTATTTCGTATGACATTGATCACGTGGTCGGAAAATATTCCTGATTTAAACTATGTAGTTGTTAATGTGTTTCCAAATCTATACTAGCGTCTGTAATATTGAAGTATACGTTTTATATAAGACATGTTTAATGTTTGGATTTTATTCTGTTGAAATTCTAAAATTGTACGGTGTGCTAATTTAAGTACGACGTACTTTACGCAGAATCAATACCTCCAAATATGGGTCATTGTTTTTACATAAATAATTAAAGTGGTTTGGTAAATTCCAAAGATTCTACTTAACGATTCGTAGCATTCGTAGTAATTATGTATAATTGTAAATAATGGACCTTTTCGAATGCCCTTTCTAAAATTATCGCGGTCATCAGTGGAATTTTTGTCGTTACTCATAGGTTAAAATTTTATTCACAAAAATTTAGAAAATTCTACATTAACTAAAACGTCGTTACCTGCGTAAATGCTATTAAAAGAGAAACTACTATTGTTGCAACTTATTAAGCATTTAACACGAAACAAGAATTAATTGTGGTAGATTTGCAACATAAAATTAAATTTTATAATTATAAATGCGAATATATTTGTAGTTCTTCTTAAACTTAGCAATACGTGCTAAATCATTTATTCGCAATTACTTATGTAGGTCCATCAACAAATAAAATAATGAAATAAATAATCGTTTAAGAGAAAAACAGAAAACTCTTTGTTCTAAACAAATAGACGCTATTTAAATTAGCAAGATGATGAAATTGATTTTTCAACAGACTTGTATGGAGTAACAGATACAATGATCTGTACTTTGGATGATTTCATTTACTAATTGTGCTTCTGTTGACTTAGTATCTCGTCCACATGAATTTAAAAATCACAAGCAAATTATATGAACTTAGGGTGTTTTTATGGGGCTCAGCAGAACAGTCTGTAGTTTAAAAAAATTAAGTAATTTAAAGATACAGCCAGTCGCACGCCACATGAATGTTGATTGTCATCAAATGTTAATAACAATATGAAAATTGTTATTTACAACTACAAAAGGATTTGCTAAATATTCTAACATCGAATGTTATGTAAGATGTTTCTCTTCTGTAAGCCGTAAATTTAGAACGATTTCGATAAATCCTCTTCATAGTATCACGTATTTGTTAAAAATAAGCATTTGATGCTTTTACAAAGATGTGTTGTAAGAGTAAACAAATGGTTGGTAATACGGGCGAGATAAAAATATCATACAAAGAAAAACAAGCCTTAGTCCAAATAGCGAAACTTATAGAAACATCATGTTCTGCAATGCAGATTGAAAAAAATACTCTAGAAGTCTACACGTACTGGTAATTTTCATTGGGGCATGCTTGGAGTATTGGAATTCAGAAACGACAATTTCATGTCTATGTTTGGCATATCAAAGATGAAATACGAAGGGATCTGATATACATAGGTCCAATAGGAAATAATCTAGATTAATGTCGTTGAAGCAGCAACTTTGAAACGTGCGTCTGTTATTGTTTCTAGAAACTACATCCAGGACGCAGTATGTTGGCAAATTATTTATAAAACTATGCTAAATTCTTCAGCTCTGTTGAACCAACAAATCTGATACTGCCAATCAAGTAGACTAATTTGTTAATTTATAAGATGACATGTAATCGTTGTAATCCCCCAAGTAGATCGTAGGATTAGAAAGAGTCGAGAATTCCGATGAGATATCTTCAAAATCATGAGAAATGGCATGAAATTACATGTAGGGGGTCTGTAGCACACGCAGATCATTGCAGAAAGTTTATTGATCATAAGCTTAGTTCCTAGATATTCCAAATATTCATAAATTAATAACTTTTCAAGATTCGTCCTAAAATAGAAAGCCACTCTTCCACCTCTAGTTGATCTATCGTTTCTGATTAAATTATAGTTTTTTATATGATAGAGTGAAGAAGGCAAACCCGGGATTAATCAAGTTTCACTTATCGAATATTATTTACAAGAAAAATATTTGCTAAATATTTTAACATCGCATGTCACCACGCAGTATCTTTTTACAAAATGTTTCTCTATTGTAAGCCATATACTTGGAACGATTTCGGTAAACTCTCTTCATAGTATCACGTTTTTGTGAAACTTTTGCAAAGATGGGTTGTAAAAGTAAACGCATGTCTGGTAATATGTACAAGTTAACAACACCACACAAAGAAAAAAACCTTTAGATTTATCGAAAAACCGTGTTTTTCAGTACAGATTGAAAGAATATTCCAAATATTCTGAACTGTTGAAATTGTACTTTCTTTCCAGTATCTAATTCCATCTGTACGGCTATCCTCAGTGCACTTATCTATGAATTTTAACTCGTTGCACTTTAACAGTTCTCTGATAGCAGCCATTTTAAATATTTGGTTCCTATGTCTCAGTACAATGTCAACAGTTCAGGATATTAGGAATATTTTCTTTCAATTTGCAGAATTTCGAATTAATTTATAAGATAACTATTCTGATAATACGATTTTGTGAATAGCGTATATATATATATATATGCGTGTGTAAATATAATGTTTGGATCAAAATTTTGTTATTCGCCTATTGACATAATAGACGATTATGTTAGAATATAACATATTTTCTTCCGCAAAAACTATTCCTAATTTAATTTCTACCAGGCTTCTGGCGCTGCGCTCCTACAACTGATAACACGCCATGTTTGATATTGTCAAAAATACATAAGTAGTTCATTAGATACATAAGAGATATCCATTACCGATTACATCTATAATTGTATTTACTACTTCTATAATACAATGCATTAAATTATGCCCATTAAGATCAACAAACAACTGATCCGCAACGATCTTTTCGAAGACTTTTAAGAAAATAAAGAGAATACTAATCAACAGCCAATTAAGAAGATTAGAATGTCCATTGTATTATTGAAGTGCGATCGAACGCGTACAAGATGTTGGAAATTTGTTTCGTTTCCTTGTTTTCGTATGATTTGATATTGGTAGCCTGCGCCAGCACGAAAAATTAAAAACTGTACACGTCTGAAAGTAGAAATTTGGAAAAATCAAACTATTTAATGATTTTCTAAATTTCTACTTTTTTAGACGTGCAGAATTTTTAATTCTTCATTCTTGTTACATATACGTAATTAGATATTACGCGCAGAAAAAATCCTTCATTAAACATATCGCATTTAACGTGTGATGTTGTGAATAAGTTGTATTGCTTCATTAATAAGTATCTTAAATAACATTCCTTCAAGATTGATATATAGTTTTCCGCTAATCTGTGATGCCATCGTAACACGAATTTTAAAATTTTAATTTTGTATTGCATTTTCTAATACATCAAATATTAACTAATAATTTCTCAGTTTTATTATTAATACATTCAGTCTATGCAGATGCATTCATTCAACTACCGTTTATTTGCAACGCTCCGGTCAAGTTTACCAAACATTTAAAAAATGTTACAGAGAAAGATTACTTCAAGAACAAATACTGCTAAGTTAAATAGGAAAACATGTTGAGTAAACGGCACTTTGTTCTTTCAACATATTTATGTCTTGAATGAAATGCGAGAGAGAGGATGCGGTAGTATTGAAGTTTTGTGTTATTGGGTCGATAATGTAAACAAACTTGTACTACATACTACGGACACTATTGTTCGCTTTTTTTTTTCCAATGAAACATACAAGAGCTCTCTTTCTAGTTTGATATCGTTTCGGCTCGATCTGAAAATGTGGACCAAAAGAAATCGTAAATCCTTTTGTGGTAGCAACGTATATTAAGAAAACATAAAGAGCCTCGTTAATAGTTAATTACCTATTGTAAAGCTGAGACAAGTATCAACGGCCCTAATGAAAGGTTTTTCACGTGTAACTCTTCCATTAGATCCGGCTTTTTTTCAAATTCTCTTTGTTTTCTCAATATACTTTTTTTCTAGTATCAAATCTCATCTGTATGGCTATCCTCAGTGCACTTATATATTTGGAATACATTTTCTTCAATTTTCGCTGCAGAACAAGATTTTTCCATAAATTTCATTATTTAGCCCAAGGGTTTTTTCTTTGTATAGTGTTGTTAACTTGCACATATTACCGGACATGCGTCTACATTTAGAATTCATCTTTTTAAAGCATCGAATGCTTATTTTTTGCGAATACGTCATACTATGAGGAGGATTTACTGAATTTATTCTAAATGTATGGCTTGTAATAGAGAAATATCTTATAAAAATGAAGCGTACGAATACTTTTATGCCAATCGATGCTAGAATATTTAGCAAATTCTTTTACAGTTTCTAACATTATTAAATTAAATTAAGTATGCCTTATCATAGCTGGATGTTCATATTTGATGGTATTCAGCGTTCACGTGGGTGTGCGAACACTTTTGTGAGAGGCTGTAAATCGGTTTTCACGATTATTCCAGAAGACATAAAATTGATACTAACCTAGGCACCATACGATTTTAATAGAAAGTTGACTTGACTAATCTATCAAAATTTTAAATTACTTACCCGAAGAATATAAAGAAGTTAAGGATTTTTCAATATTTAAATAAAGAGTTCGTCATTCCTTAATTGATTTACAACTCCATACTATATATCCGAATATATAAATCGTAGTTCAATACATATTAAATTTTGAGAAACGAATGTATCATGTCTATGTACAACGTTAGCATTCTGTTTCTTTGGTAAATTGGATGATATTATTATTACACAGTTTAATAACGGTAAAAATGTGTTTTATGGATAAGAAAAATTACTTTTGAAAGATTATTCATGTTTTTGTCAATTTATTGAAATTAATTTAATAGCAGATTCTTCAATATTAATTTACTTTATTTATTCATTTGTATTTGGGATATGTATGTATTATATTAGTACAAAAGCGAACTATCTTTTCTGTTGTGGCCCCTATATTGATGGATTATGTTTCATTTGTTATTTAAGGTTTTAGATCAGATTGTACAAAAATAAATAATGAAAAATGTGAATGTTACTGATCAAAGAAGAAATCATTTTCCTTAGTGATTTGCCCAAATCATAAAAACATATTTAACAAAGCGCTAGGAGGAAAGATCGCTAATTATTACGGCAAGTACTTAAATCTATTTAATCTGGTCGTCACAAAATACGCCAATATGTATGGATATATCAAATAATGCAAATTACGGATATCAGCTTTCGGGAATCTCGCGGTATTAGGACGAAACACATGTACATAATCTAGGCACACAAGCACGTAAACGAAACAAACAAACACACACCGACAACAACACAAACACGCACCTTCGAACTTCAGGCGAGGTGGGCAGACTTCGAGATTTCCGGACACCCGAAGAACTGTTGTTGCCCATGATGATGGCAACTGGTCCGCCGTGTCTGCCTCACTACTGCCACGCGCACCCTAACAATGTGAAACTGCATCTGCCATCGGAACCCCCTTCCCTCTGCACCCCACATTTGCATCAGAATGGACCGTTAAGGCTTTTGGACACACAGACGGTGGTACGTACGTACGTGTGTACGAATATTTCACGTATACATTGCATATTCACGAGCGCACGGACAGTGAAACGATGCCGTTTTATTATTTATAAAGAGTGTTCGATGCACCTATGATGCATACGCATCGGCATGGGAGTACGTATACGAAATCACGAGGCACTTGTTCGCACAGTCGACCGTCCGAGTGAAGAAAAAATAAACCGAATCTCTCGATGAGATGGTGAGGTTCTCGTCTCAAATCGTTCTTCTTTTCTTATAGATGTAAAAGGAGAAGATCGTCGGTGTACCGCACTCAGGGAGCTATGCGGTAGCTAGTTTCTTCGACTTGTTTTTTTTAAGTATTTATAGTTTTAAGTGTGTGTATGTGTGAATGTTGGGCCTATGTGAAATTGTATATACGAATGTGTGGGTATGTGTACATAAATTGGACGTATCGATAAAAAGAATCCATTTTTAAACCTACGAATTTACATCTTAATTTACGTACAGATGCACGCGTACGACTGACACGAAACTTGGAAAATGAAAAATTTTCTACACGAAAGTTCATAAGAAATATTTGTGTATATTCAAGCAAGTCAATGAATGTATCAGAGAAAAATATGCCACGTGAACAAAAAACGAATCATCTAGTAAAAGCATAAATTTTTAAATTAAATTTTGTACACATATTTACAGTATTAAGAATAATAAGTGATTAAATTTTCATTGAAAAATTTGTACCCTCTATAGAGAAAATTTAATTCTACAGTTATACTTCGTTTCGAGATATTTTAACTTGACTAAATAGCAGGTAAAGTACTTTTATAGCACTCTCTGAGGTGGAGTTTAATGAAACGAAAACGTATCTAAAATATGAACAATTCCTTACTTTAATATACAGAGTGGTATTAAACAAATTGTGTATAAGTAAACAAATTTCGTTTCCATTATGGCAACGCAAAACCCTAGACATTTGTAGCCATTATACAGAAGTTGGTAGTCCAAATATTGCACCGACTATCATTTGTTTATCTCTCTATAAAATTCCCTTAATGGGAAAAATTTCGAATCTGTGGATGAAATTTACAGATTTTTAGGAAGTAAAAACGAAACCTTTTGCGAGAGATGGCATTATAAAATTGCCTGAACGTTGAACCAAAGTACTAGAACATAATGGACGGAGCATGTGTTAAAAAGTTCTTCTCTCTTATTATACATATATATTCCGTGCAATGAATGGTATAAAATCGAACCGACTTATGCAACAACCCGATATAACATGCGCAAATTTTAATGCAATTACTAAGAGTTGTGATTTATTTTCTGAAATAAAAAAAAAATGGTTTAAAGTGCGTAATGGAATTTATGATTTGGCGTTGTATTTTTTTCTCTTTGCTATGGGCAAAGTTTATATGTAAGAGCGTATTGTTTAGTTTATGACGTCTCATGTAACATATTTTTTTCTGCAATTGGGTTTGTAGGAAATATTGGGTTGGCAACTAAGTACTTTCGGTTTTGTAGTATAAAATAAAACACTTTTTTTTAAACAAAGAATAGTTTTTAATCAATTATATATTTTCCATTTTGCTCAATGACCTTTTGCCATCTTTCTTTCAGCTGCATGATTCCGCGCTCGTAAAATTTCTGGTCCTTATCAGCAAAAAAGTGAACCAGGTGCGAGTGAAAGTCATCGTCATTTGTGAAAGCTTTACCATTCAAAGAATTCTGCAAACTTCGAAATAAATGGTAATCAGATGGTGCTAGATCAGGGCTGTATGGGGGATGTGGCATCACTTTCCAGCCAAACTCCAATAGTTTCCCACGAGTTGCCAAAGATGTGTGAGGCCTTGCATTATCTTGGTGGAAAACTACACCTTTCCGATTTGACAATTCTGGCCGTTTTTCTTTGATTACTTCATCCAGTTTTATTAATTGTTGACAGTAAACATCAGAATTGATCGTTTGGTTCCTTGGAAGCAGCTCAAAAAACACAACACCTTTATAATCCCACCAAACTGACAGCATGATCTTTTTTGGATGCAATTCAGCTTTCGATGTGGTTTGAACTGGTTTATCGTGTTCGCTCCATCATCGTTTTCGAACTATGTTACTGTTCAGGACCCATTTTTCATCACCAGTGATGATTCTTTTTAAGAAAGGGTCGGTTTCATTTCGTCTAAGGTGCATATCGCAAAAGTTAATTCTTTGTGTTAAATGAATTTCTTTCAATTCATGAGGTACCCAAATATCAAGCTTCTTAACTAGCTTAAGAAATTTTAAATGTTTTTCAATTGTTGTGTGCGATACATGTAACCTCTTCGCAACCACTCGAACAGTTATATGACAATCCTCTTCAATTATGACTTTGATTTGGTCACCATCAACTTTAGTAGGCCGACCAGAACGTTGCTCATCTTTGAGGGAAAAATCTCCAGAACGGAATTTTTTATACCAATTCTGACACGTGCGCTCTGTTAAGCAATTAGCACCATAAACTTCACATATCTCTTTGTGAGCCGCAGCAGCTTTCTTTCCTTTACGGAAATAAAATAGTAAAATATGTCGAAAATGTTCGTTTCTGCACTCCATTTAAAATTAACCCACAACTAATAGCTTTAATAAAAATCACGCACTACTTGCTTCTGAAGTTACGTCAATGTGACTAGTATCACGCGACAAACGGTAAAGTACAGCACTAACATACGTTATACAAAAAATAACGCAACGCTCTCTATCAGTAAAAACCGAAAGTACTTAGTTGCCAACCCAATATAACCGATTCAAAAACCTTTGCAAAATTAGACAAAATTGAAGTAGGACGAAAATTGAATAGTTCCACTCCGTCACCTATTTAGTAAACTGGACAAATTCTAGTACGCTTCCAACAGTAAACGTAGCTGTTTTCATTACAAAATTGATAATTATCGATGGCTTAGCTAAAGCATGAAGATATCTCCAAACAAAAAATAGTAATTAGATCATCTCCACCTGTAGATTTAGACCATAGTCCATCCACTTTCGTTAGATCATTCCCATTCACAAGAGAAATAGTGAAAAGTAAATCAAATTTTATTAGACGTGCAGAATTTAAAAAGCAGTTACTAATTAGAGAAGTGATGTGCAAATCCATTCACTTATATCCTGCAAGATGCTAAACTCCTCGTCCGACGAAATGAGGCTTCTGGGTATTTTCGGTGAGCCACGTTTGATGCTCAAAAATTTCTACGAGTCGAAAGAGTTTTGTTTTATATTATTCTCCATTCTTCGCACGTAACCACCATAACTTATACCAATCTGCGATTTTAAATCCACCAAATTTCTCATTAAACAGATAAACTGATAAACAGAAAAGTTTTTCCATTGAAACCTAAACGAGATTACACTGGCCAACAAATTTCAACTTTTGGTTTGGCCATCAAGTGACCGTACACTAATTTTTACAGAAAGCAAAAAACATTTATTTTAATAAAAAGTCAATCGTTATGTTAACAATGTACTTTTTATTATATGTTTCTTTATTAACCCTAGAATGGTAAACATCGCCTGTGAGGCGAAGCAATATTTTTTTTATAACGATATTTTCTGATCGCTTACTCCTATCTAAGCGTACGCTCGTGCCAACTCAATTGAGTATTCTACGAGCTTGTTCACACACATGCTTTGTTTTGCTCCGCTGCGTTGCTGAATAATACATACGTGAGTCGCTTGTAAGGCGAAGTTTACCAATAAAGGTAATTTTTTGGACATAATAGTTTGTGTGTTTTTTTGTTTTTTTTGCTAAAAATTAGAGTGTGCATATAATCTTTATAGTTTTTTTATGATGACTGCTTCTGAAGCGCAGACACTAAATTGGCTGGACGAGATATCGCAAAATGGTAGTGAACATGACGATGATTTAGAAGTTGATTTTGATTCAGATGATAGTGATGCAGACGAACCAGGTATAAAAAAAGGGCAAAAGATCAAAACGTGATTTCTGTCCTTCGAAATCAAAGCGTATGAGTGTATATTTCTGCGCAAAATGCAAAAAAAACACTGCTTAGAGTATAGATCACCAAACTGTTGGCAGTGTGACTCAAAAAAATAGTTTGAAAAACTACAAAATTAATTTTGGTGTGCACATTTTTTTTTCACTTGAAAGCTTTATATTATTATTGACGTAACTTCAGAAGCAAGTAGTGCGTGATTTTTATTAAAGCTATTAGTTGTGGGTTAATTTTAAATGGAGTGCAGAAACGAACATTTTCGACATATTTTACTATTTTATTTCCGTAAAGGAAAGAAGAAAGCTGCTGCGGCTCACAAAAAATATGTGAAGTTTATGGTGCTAATTGCTTAACAGAGCGCACGTGTCAGAATTGGTATAAAAAATTCCGTTCTGGATATTTTTCCCTCAAAGATGAGCAACGTTCTGGTCGGCCTACTGAAGTTGATGATAACAAAAATCAAAGTCATAATTGAAGAGGATCGTCATATAATTGTTCAAGAGGTTGCGGAGAGGCTACATGTATCGCACACAACAATTGAAAAACATTTAAAATGTCTTGGGCTAGTTAAGAAGGTTGATATTTGGGTACCTCACGAATTGAAAGAAATTCATTTAACACAAAGAATCAACTTTTGCGATATGCACCTTTGACGAAATGAAACCGACCCTTTCTTAAAAAGAATCATCATTGGTGATGAAAAATGGGTCCTGTACAGTAACATAGTTCGAAAACGATCATGGAGCAAACACGATAAACCAGCTCAAACCACATCGAAAGCTGAATAATTGCATCCAAAAAAGATCATGCTGTCAGTTTGGTGGGATTACAAAGGTGTCGTGTTTTTTGAGCTGCTTCCAAGGAACCAAACGATCAATTCTGATGTTTACTGTCAACAATTAATAAAACTGGATGAAGCAATCAATGAAAAACGGCCAGAATTGTCAAATCGGAAAAGTGTAGTTTTCCACCAAGATAATGCAAGGCCTCACACATCTTTGGCAACTCGCAACTGGCAACTATTGGAGCTTGGCTGCGAAGTGATGCCACATCCCCCATACAGCCCTGATCTAGCACCATCTGATTACCATTTATTTCGAAGTTTGCAGACTTCTTTGAATGGTAAAACTTTCACAAATGACGATGACCTTCACTCGCACCTGGTTCAGTTTTTTGCTGATAAGGACCAGAAATTTTATGAGCGCGGAATCATGCAGCTGCAAGAAAGATGGCAAAAGGTCATTGAGCAAAATTTTATGAGCGCGGAATCATGCAGCTGCAAGAAAGATGGCAAAAGGTCGTTGAGCAAAATGGAAAATATGTAATTGATTAAAAATTTTTTTTTTTTTTTAAAAAAGTGTTTTATTTTATACTACAAAACCGAAAGTACTTAGTTGCCAACCCAATAGATCTAAGGTCTATAAGATACCATAGTTATTTTTTATTTCGAATGGAGTTTTTTTTCTTTTTTAATTTTTTTTGTAAACGATCTCTTTATACTAGTGATTAAAATATGTGATCGAAAAGTAAGTCTGGTATATTTTTAAGATATTTATGAAATGAACTGCTTTTTATTTATTTTTGTTGCTAAACATTGAATAAATATGTTTTCTTTTTGTTTTATTAAATTTTTGTTGTTTTAAAAGTAATATATGCGTTTTTTTTTATAAAAGTCGCCTCACAAGCGAAGTTTGCCATTAAGGAGCTAAAAACTATGTTTACCATTCTAGGGTTAAAAATTGTTAGCCAATATAACTAGATCGAGATTAGACAAACATATTGTTATAAAGCCCTTCACAATGCATGACAAAACTTTACATTAACTAACATCTGAGGTAAATTGTTACAGTTGTAAGCTAAATTATTTCATTTTCGCGAATGGTTATACTTTCCCGGAATATATAAATATAAAATCTGAATCAGTGTCATATTCCCCCTAAGTAAATCCTCAGTGAAAGCTTATTTTCTTCTGCCTAGTTTGACCGAGTCCAAATGTTATTCGAGGCGTGTTCGAAATGATCGCGCTACTCCACATCTAAGCTTATTGCTGAACCTTTGCTGTATTTTCATAAGGCTTCCCCTCCACATAATACAAGTTATATATGACGTATGTGTCGTCGCTCCCATATCAATCGAAAAAAAATCATCAAATCGTACAATAAAACATTGCGAATTTCAAATACCCGAACATCATTCAACCGTGCCACTCTCATTTAAATAAACTTTTTTACATAAACAATGAAACAATGGGCGCTGCTGTCGAGTGCCGAGTTGATGTGTTTAGGTTCTCTGTTATTCCACTTATGCCCCTCCTCATCTAAATCGGTCCGGGCGACCCTTATGGCATCAGTAATGTCGGGTTAAATTTGCTTTCCACCTAAAACACATTAACTCCCTACTCATTAGTCTGGAGTGTCATGATGCAAACGGATACTTTGAAATGTCGGGGTTTATCCGTAAATGCACCCTTTGATAAATAATATAGTGAAGTATCAGTGTTGTTTATAAACAAAACAACGCGATCCGTACTAAAATGTAACGATTTATTGTTGTCATTAATGTTATGATGACTTGAGGGATATCAGTTTGCACAGTGGAAGTTTGAAATGTTTGTCGGCTCAATAATTAAGATCTAAAGATTAAATTATTGGAAATTCTTTCTTGAAACATATACAGTGCGGCTTATAGATGGAGTATTGAACATCGTATTATTGTAATAAAAACGCTTAAAATATTATTGCCCGGTCTCTTGTAAATGGTAGTAAATTCACCGTAGAAAAAGAAAAAAACATTTTTTAATTAATAATTCATTTTGAATTATGATGGATCATGTCGAAATACTTGAATATACAACCATGCTCAGATGTATTAGACACCCCAGGCAAAATCCCCTTATTCTCGGTATTATCCAAGTCTGACGGAAATTAACCGTAAAAATAGTTAATGGTATTTACAGAAATGCGTTTTTGAATACTCTAGTTAATCCCCTATTGAAAAGAATAGGTGGAAAGGGGAAATTGTGGATTTTAGAAATTTAGTGTCATTCTAGCAGTGTGTGAGCAACGTGCGTTTGTGAGTTTGTGGTAGAGATCAATTAGATTATCCTATTTTTTCACGTTGTGTCAGTTATTTGTTGAAGGAAAATGCCTAAAACACGCGAGTTGTCGGTAGGGGAACGCGCCCAAATAGTGCTACTGCATTCCCAGAAGTTATCAATAGCTGCAATTGCAAAAAAAAAAATGTTCGCGACGTGCAGTCCGACCAAAAAGTGGCAGAAAACCCTGTACCTCGATTAGAGAAGACAGAATTTTACAAAGACTAGCTCTCAGTGATAGGAAAAAATCGTCGAAACAGCTCGCCAGTGAGCTGAAACAGCGTTATCGCGTAACAGTTTCTGCGCAAACAGTGAGAAGGCGTCTCCAGCGTGCTGGTTTACGAGGGTGTAAAGCGCGACGTAAACTGCTTTTAACTGACGCTCATAAAAAGAAGCGGTTTTTATGGGCCAAACAACATGAAAATTGGACAATCGAGAAGTGGTCGAAGATTCTTTGGTCTGATGAATCGAATATCGAGGTATGTAAGTACATCTTCATGACTAATATTCTTATCGTTATATGTAATTCAGTCTACATGTAACATTAAACAAAATTAATCCTGTCTAAGTGCTAACTTTCTTCTTTTGCCTGGCAGCTTTGGGGACTACCTGGGGCGCTATACGTTCGGCGTAGGCAAGGGGAAGCTTATGAACCACAATGTATCATTCCCACAGTAAAATTTGGAGGTGGTAGTATCATGGTTTGGGGTTGTATGTCTGCATACGGTGTTGGAGAAGTGTACCTGTGCGATGTTGGAGGAAGTATTAGAACCGTCTGTACTAAAACTATTCGACCAGGATATTCCACAATACATTTTTCAGCAAGATAATGCGCCCTGCCACAAATCGGGAGCTGTAATGCGTTGGTTCGGGGTAAACACAGTGGAGGTATTGGATTGGCCGCCACAAAGTCCCGATTTGTCGCCCATTGAAAATTTGTGGCGTACCTTAAAATCTAAGATCACGGAACATAAATGCCTGTCAAAAGCAGAATTATCAACAAAAATTCGCGAAATATGGGCTGCAATACCACCGGCAGAGTGTTACAATTTAGTAGCAAGTATGCCTCGACGAGTGCGAGCTGTCATTAAGGCCAAGGGCGGAGCGACAAAATATTGATAAATTGTACTATATTACTAAATAACACTTGTACATAATTTTCACAACAGTTTTATTTTCCTCACCTCTCTTTTGACTAAACTATATAAACTATATATGTATGTATGTACAGCACGACCATCATATCCTTGGACAAAAATCTACTGCGCATCGTAGGCGTGCCGGGTGGTACACTCCGAGTCATCGGTAAGCTGTTTGTGTCCTCAGTGTGCTTATGATCGTTGCGTGGTTAAGTTGTTAAGTTACGGTTAGTCAAAGTGAGTAATTGAGGTCTTGCATTATAATTGGTTATTATTTGTTTTATTTATTATAATTAATAATGTCCAACTTAGGAGGTGGAAAAGGACTGCATTCACAAACCCGTGAAGTCGTGTTTAATGTTTTTAAGTTTTTAAAGACAATTTCAGATAACGAAACAGACATAAGAAATTGTACAAAAAGCGAATTAAAGGAATACGTAGCAAGAGCAACTGGTGTTTCAAGAGCTTCTGTCATTTTAAGGCCAAGCAGAACCAGAACGAAATGAGAAAGAGAACACAGACAAACCAGTTTTCAAATCGCCAAAAAAGAAAAGATCGATGTTTAAATTGTTGACCTATATAAAACATATTATTTATAATTTCCACAAGACAAATAATCATATTAAAAATTTACTACAAAAACTTGAAGATATAAATCATCCTTAAGAAAAATTATAAAGAAGCTCACACAAAACAGTTTTATTTTCCTCACCAAAATCGTCCAACTCTCTTTCAAGAAATGGGCCAGCGTTTAATTATGTTGCACGCTGGAGGTGAGAACCATGGATTTGTAGAAAACGCTTTGTTACTTTTTAAATCCGGAACAAAATCCGATTAAATCCAAAAATCCGGCTCGTTGAAAAACTAAACCAAATATATATGCTCCATACCACAATGTTCATGTGCAAACAAGCAAAAAATGTTACACTGGTTGACCGAAAAAGGTATTGCCTGTACATCTGATATGACGAAAGCCCAGTTATATATGTTATATAAAATAGACGCAATTTTGGAGGCACACGGTCATACAACTTTACGATTGCCTCCGTATCACCCTGAACTAAATCCAATCGAAATGATTTGGGCGACTGTGAAAAATTTTGTGGCATAAAAAATTAGAGGACATTTGAACATAAATGGTTGTATAAATATAAACAAAATGAATTTTTATGGATGTTCGAACATCGTGGGTGCTGACATCTGATATTTCACTTTTCTTTCCATTGCTTTGTGAATGTGTTTTATTAAATTTATTATGTAATTATGTAATCATTTTGAAATAAAGCTATTTGCTTCTAATTACTATTTTGAAATCTATTTAATTTTACTCTCTTATGTTTGGGTTGTCGAGATACAAAATAAAACCGCGCCTTTCTGTTGGAGATACTAAAACACACACTGGCGACTGAGTACGAGTAATACCGAAAGTGTGCGCAGATTTTTCTAAGGATATGATGGTCTTGCTGTACATAAATTCGTAAGGTATCTAAAACATTTGAACATGGTTGTATAAGAATTGGTCGAACATCACGATATTTCACTTTTCTTTCCAGCGATAACGTTGACTATTTTGAAATCTATTTAATTTTACTCTCTTATGTTTGGGTTGTCGAGAAAAGTGGGAAGATACTAAAACACTTAGTTCATATTGACGACGTTTTTAAGAGAAAGTTTATTGTCCGGTTCCTTGAAGGTTTCTAAAATTATTCCTATCTTTAAAAACGAAGATCAAAAAGGTTTGGCTAATTATCGTCCAGTTGCAACTATTCCGGGGATTGCAAAAATTTTTGAAAAATTATTTCATAGACTCATTAATTACTTTAACAAGAATAATTTCTTATCTATCGAACTGTTCGGATTCCGACCAGGTTTATCAGCAGTTGATGCCGTGCTTCAGTTGGTGCAATTTGTGGGTGGCACTTTTGAGGATTGTCGTTCTGTTAATGAGCTTTTTTGTGATCTTTCGAAGACATTTAACTTTGGGTCGTACCAATTGCTTCTACAAAAATTTGAGTACTAAGGTTTTCGTAGGAATACGTTTACACTCTCAGAGTCTTACTTGTATGATCGTAGACAATTGGTATTATACGGTTTGTCTACGAACGTGGACGGCTACGTTCGTCTTGGCGTTCCCCAAGGATTCATTCTGGGACCCTTGTTGTTGTAGTCTATATAAACTATTTACCTCGTAAAATTGATGCAAAGACTATATTTTTTGAGAATGATATAACATTTCTGGTGAGAAAAAATGAAGCAGGTAATATCGATGCTGCTACCGATGTATAGCGACCAAATAAATTGATCCTGAATGTTGCTAAGATACGTTGCATGTGTTTTGAGAATAGATCCGCTAATGACTTGATGAGTGGTAGTTTCTTGGGTACTTTTTTGGATCCTCAATTAAGGAAGTGTCACATTGACAAACTGTCTTCAAATAATAGTATGTAGCCAGAGTTGGAGCGGCTACTATGGCTTACCTTTCACTTTTTCACATTCACATTTCGTACATGTCCTAGGCTATTGTAACTCGGGGAAATCTATAGAAGCTAATAAGATCTCTTTATACCAAAAGAGATGCATACATAAAATTTTTAAATTATGTTATAATAACCATCGCGGACAGCATTTTATAAGAAGCAGAATTATGTCATTTTATTTAATATTCGTCTACTATACTCTGCTTTACGTGCACAAGCATATAGGGGACTTCAGGATTCGAAGTGATATTCACGGCCATAACACTAGATATAACGGTCAATGAGATGGTCAGTTCCTTAGATTTCAGAAAACCAGGAGAAACAATGTCCAGATTGGACTGTATATAACAAATTACCGTTATCTTTCAGAAATAGGATATCTCAAAAAACGAATTGGGGCTCTATTGATTGACAGGTGCTATTACACAATAAATGAATATCTGGATGATACGCATTACTACCTTTTTTCTTACGTACTCTATATACGTACCTACATGCATCTGTCTTCGGAAACGTGGGGGCCGCGATCGGTTATCTGTCAGAATAGTTCTATTGCATTGTTTTCTGTTGTGAATATTATGTATTGGGTTGACAACTAAGTACTTTCGGTTTTTACTGATAGAAAGCGTTGCTTTATTTTTTGTATAACGTATGTTAGTGCTGTACTTTACCGTTTGTCGCGTGATACTAGTCACATTGACGTAACTTTAGAAGCAAGTAGTGCATGATTTTTATTAAAGCTATTAGTTGTGGGTTAATTTTAAATGGGGTGCAGAAACGATGATGACCAAATCAAAGTCATAATTGTAGAGGATCGTCATATAACTGTTCGAGAGGTTGCGGAGAGGCTACATGTATCGCACACAACAATTGAAAAACATTTAAAATGTCTTGGGCTAGTTAAGAAGCTTGATATTTGGGTACCCCACGAATTGAAAGAAATTCACTTAACACAAAGAATCAACTTTTGCGATATGCACCTTAGACGAAATGAAACCGACCCTTTCTTAAAAAGAATCATCACTGGTGATGTAAAATGGGTCCTGTACAGTAACATAGTTCGAAAACGATCATGGAGCAAACGCGATAAACCAGCTCAAACCACATCGAAAGCTGACTTGCATCCAAAAAAGATCATGCTGTCAGTTTGGTGGGATTACAAAGGTGTTTGTTTTTTGAGCTGCTTCCAAGGAATCAAACGATCAATTCTGATGTTTACTGACAACAATTAATAAAACTGGATGAAGCAATCAAAGAAAAACGGCCAAAATTGTCAAATCGGAAAGGTGTAGTTTTCCACCAAGATAATGCAAGGCCTCACACATCTTTGGCAACTCGTGGGAAACTATTGGAGCTTGGCTGGGAAGTGATGCCACATCCCCCATACAGCCCTGATCTAGCACCATCTGATTACCATTTATTTCGAAGTTTGCAGAATTCTTTGAATGGTTAAACTTTCACAAATGACGATGACCTTCACTCACACCTGGTTCAGTTTTTTGCTGATAAGGACCAGAAATTTTATGAGCGCGGAATCATGCAGCTGAAAGAAAGATGGCAAAAGGTCATTGAGCAAAATGTAAAATATATAATTGATTAAAACCTATTCTTTGTTTAAAGAAAAAGTGTTTTATTTTATACTACAAAACCGAAAGTACTTAGTTGCCAACCCAATAGATTCTCATTAGGAATTAGTGTTGTGTAGTTGCTTTTATATATTTAATGTTATTTTTATTTTAATATTGTTTGTAACATATTGTAACACTGAGCATAAATAAATCTATCTACCTGTCTATCTAATAAAACAACCAACATATTAAAAAGGGAAAGAACATTCTATTTAATGATTCTTGTTGATCATAACTTGAATTAATTATTTGATTAAAAACTAAGTGTGCGTCAGAAGAAAAAAGCAGTATTCGTCATAAACGATTAGAAATCTTCACGAAGGTTAGCGAGATTCTGCTTTAAGACTACGTAAACAAAACTTCTATGCAAAGATAATAGCCAGAGGTATACAAGCCTTATATTTTGAAGTAATTTAGCGTAAGACGTTAAGTTTTATGAATATTGAGTTTTATTGATATTTCTCTCGAGTTTGTACAGCATAAATCACCGACTTTGACAATAAATTACGCGAACAAACATTGCGAGAAATTAATCCTATTCTTTGTTGGAATAAAATGTACTTATCAGGCGGGTGTTTTTAAATTTATTTTATGATCCATTTAGTCAACATCTGTAAATGAAATGGAAATGGGAACGAATGTATAAAGCGGACGCGGATTAAATCAACCGTTGTTTCTGACGTGTTTGATTCGAATTATAAAAAACTGTTCGTACATTCATTGTACGATTTTGTTAAATGTGTTTGCAAAGCGTGCCAAATATAAGAAGTCGTTTTCTTTTTAATAAAAACACAAATATCGGAATATAGTGTGAGAATGAAATAATAAAATAATCCAAAGTATATACTTATACTTTTTATAATCGTTTTGTTTGGGTTGTTTCCATCGTTTATGAAATTTAAGTGTATTTTCGACGTTTTGGCAGTTATTCCTCTACTACTGTCATTGTTTTGAGGGCGGTGCTACGTCCTGGTAAGACTGATGATATATGCTTGTTAACTCATGGTTATAATAATAGCTTGGTAAGGTTGTGGTATTGTATTGTATGTATTTCTCGTTTGTCTGACAGACATTTTCTCCAATTCTTATCATTTTGAAAAAAGTCCTGTGCAAGGTTTGAACCTAAATCTTGGCATCCTGATTTTTATAACCTACGCACTGCACCACTAAGCTATCAAGGGAACAAAATTTAATATTTTTAAAACTTGTATTTATATTACATGTTTTTCGTACATTCACAGTTCTGTTTGAATAAATTATTTATGATTTAAAGTTCATGAATCTTTTTAATTCTGTCGCTATTATTCTAATTACAGATCTTCGGTTAATAATTTCGCAAATCACAGGGAGCCAGATATCTTTAATCTTAAGGCTTTGTGTGCTTGTGGCATTTGTTGTTGTTGCCACGTAAGCTGTTTCTATCAGCTTCTTTTTAATGCAATGTTCTTCTTTTGCCGGAATCGTAGCTTTGTTCCATGCAATCCTATGGACTGCTTCCCAAACATGTTGAGTCAGATGCGTTTTATCTGTTTCATCATGTCGAACTATTTTTTGATGTTCATTGATTCTAACTTTGAGGGGTCTGCTACTTTCTTCTATATATGGTCATCCACATCCACATGGTGTTCTATAAACACAGTTCTTCGTTCTTTGGTTCTCGTTGTCAAGTTTTGTTTTTGTTGGAATCAATCTGTTTGTGTTCACGGTTATTATAGCTGTTCTAACTCTATAGTCGTTGCCTATCTTCTTTTTGACAGACCCTAGACATATGATATTACCATTATACACACGTTCTCTTTTGATTGTTCATGATCTTCGATTCGTGTATCCGATTCCGTCCTTGTGACATTGAGCCATTTAATTTTAGTGTTGCAATTAGCAATGATTTAACCAAAAGATCAGATTTTATTGCAATTGAGTGTACATTACAATTTACACATAAAATGTCTACCCTGTCAGTGAGGTGGGTGATACAAAATTTGATTTGTAATCAAAAATGCTAGGGAATACGAACGTCAAGTGATGATTTGAAGCTCGGACTTCATCCTGTTTTCAAACTCGAAGAAATGGTTGGTTGTAAAGAAATTCACATCGAATACCGAAATCGTTGAAGCTGCACATGGATATCTTGAAGGTTTAGATGGTCCCTATTTTCTTTTTGAGGAGTAGAAAAGATATTTAACCCTAGAACAGTAATCATTAGTCGAAAAGACGAACGTAGTTATTTTTGCGTTTTCTTTTCTCTCGTCATTCGTAAGAAGCTGAGTTGAACAACTCTAGTCGACAACTTACTCTTGTGTATGGTCCATGTATTGCTGTTGGACAGTCAGAGGTAAGTGCTTTTTAGCGATTTTAAAAATTCCCTTTATCGGTTGGACGGACGAAGCTTACCATTATTGTGAATGTTTGTTTTTTGTGTAATTTTTTCAATATGACCTCCAAACGTCGTTTCGTCAACCAAAATTGAACATTTTTTTGAACTTCTATGATACTGGCAGCACTGTAAGCATGCTAAGTCAACAGGAAAATATCTTAAAGTTTCTTAAGTTTCGGCGACATATCTTTTGATTTTTGCCAGTTTAAAATGCTGGATGAAGACGATGAATTCATTAAGTTTATATTGGTTGATACTGAAACTATTCTACTAACTTTAAAGCCTAAGTAATGTAATGATTTGATGCAAAACTTTTTATTTTGTTTGTTTTATTTTGTTATAGCATATATATATATATATATATATATATATATATATATATATATAAGGTAATAAATAAGATCAAACAAAAGAATTATTCGTCTATTACGCGCATTACTGTATATTTGCTGGAATACAAATCACTATTATGTTATGAATTATAGACATGCTCGGACTACCAATATTATCTTTACATGGTGTAAAGACCATCTTACATGAATTTGGCAATTATATTTTCATGTAAAGTGTAAACTTTTTTGTGGTACTTATATATAATAATATATATCAGGTTGTTACAAATGTAATGTCCGTTTTTTCCTTCAGTCTGAACTGAATCACACCTGTGTGAAGACGTGTATGTTTTTGGTGAAAATTATTGTTGTATTTGTAGAAAAGGGTATTTATTTTGAAGTGTGCACCTGTTCCATTTCTTGGAAAGATTAATACACCTGTCCTTGTCTCGCCTATGGAAATTCTGTCGGCAAGAGATATTCGGGCAATTTACCTCTTTCAATTTAAACGCGAGAAATTAATCAGACGTTCGGTGAAACCACGTGTAATGAACGCACATTACGGCGATGGTTTGAAAAATTCAGAGAGGGAAATTTTGATTTGGAAAATGAGCCTCGCGGATATGCGCGTAGCACCGTTAATGACGACGACCTGCGTGTAGAAATTGAAAGTAATCCGTCGACAACAGTGCGTAGCCTTGCAGAAACATTTCAAGTGTCCATTGCCACCATTAGTCGTCACCTTTTTTCGATTGGCAAAGTGAAGAAACTCGATCGATGGGTGCCGCACCAATTAACGGAAGCCAATAAGCTCCGTCGATTAGAGGTGGCTAATCGACAGAAAGTTGAACCGTTTCTTCATCGAGTGGTAACGTGTGACGAAAAGTGGATACTTTGTGACAATCGGAGATGGTCAGGACAATGGTTAGATCGAGGTGAAGCACCAAGACAGCATGCACGAGCATCACTTCACCCGCGAAAGATTATGGTGACTGTATGGTGGATCAGTAAGGGTATTATTCACTGTTCATTTTTGCAACCTGGTGAAACCATCACGGCAGCGTCCTATTGTGTCGAACTGGAAACTATGCATGGAAAATTAAGCCGCTTGCAGCCCTCACTAGTCAATAGACATGGACCCATACTTCTTCATGATAATGCAAGACCTCATGTTGCACGACAGACAATCCAAAAACTTTCGGAATTTGGTTATGAAATTCTCCCTCACCCACCTTATTCACCTGACCTTTCGCCAACTGATTTTCATTTTTTCCGAAGTTTAGACAATCACTTAAAAAATAGGGAGTCTGTAATAGCAGTGTTTGAGCAATATGTGAGCCGTCAAAACTTAGATTTCTTTTCAAAGGGAATTTTTCAACTTCCAGGCCGTTGGCAACAAACTATTGATGTAAATGGAGACTATTTTGCAGAATAAATATTTATATTTTTTTAAGTTTAGACTTTTTTATTCCTTACAAAATCGGACATTTCATATGTAACAACCTGATATTTATATAATATTATTCATCATAACTAAGATCTGAGCTAATTTAATTTACAGGTATTTTAAGCCACCTAATGCCAAGTTTTTCTTTATGATTCGTAACAGTCCAAATAATTCCACATTTATTGCTCCATGTTTAAATAACTTTTGATGATTTTTTTCATTCGTAAATAACAGTCGTAGAACATACGTCAAGTAATCAATTTATTGCTGAACTGTAAAAAAAAAGTACTTATCCAAGGAGTTGTAGACAAAACAAATCGAACAAAATGAAACCGGCAAATTTGCATTTTTCATTTTGTCGAAAGTTTGACAGTTGTAAAAAATTAAAAATAATTTAGTGTTTCAGAATAAATAAGCCGAGGTGAATTTTAATTAAACATTCGTAGGTAACCTGAAACGCACTCGTTGATCTGAGACCGGCAACGTTTTTAATTTCGCAACAGTACGCATAAAAGAAAATTACACCGGGCTTCAGTACGACGTGAACTTGGCGATGATGTAAACGCAAAACTTTTCATCATACTTCGAGTTGAAAATTCGACCCCAACTTGAAATCGTAGCCGGCGTACCCGGTACACGGCCAAATTTATTTATTTGTCTCGGGGGAATACAAATTATGATTATTCAGGTTGTACAGGAATCATTGCCGCTGCGCACTAAACCGTAACGAACTCGAACTTGTGTAGAAACAATGGTGTAGCATCGAAAAAGTCAATAAACCTCTTTTGCAACTAAAAACTCTAGAATTTGTTGGTGATAAAAATGTTGTATTTATTAACTCTTTTAGATACGGAGAGTTTCATGAAAATACGCCTCTTTCAATGCGAATAAATATATTAATTAACGTTAGAGATAGGCTAGTACGAGAGTAGATAAGTAATTACTAAAGACCAGAAAACACAATTTCCAGTAAAAAATTCTTTTATTTTCAATGTAACACATAACTTAATCACTAAGGTTGATATATAACCCCTTTCCAAATTAACTTTTGTAATTCTGTATACGCATTTCGATAACTTAAATGTACACTGTAGTGTACATTTAGGTTCCCAAACGGTGTGTATCGCGTACGTAGTGTGTTTTCGTACAGGTATTTTTCGCCGTGGTTTACCAGGTGCGACACTTTGCAATTGTCTGCTGATGACGACAACTTAATTGTCGAAATGCGTATACAGAATTACAAAAGTTACTGTGGAAAGGGGTTATATATCAACCTTAGTGACTAAGTTAATCAACCACAGGCTCCATCAATTTCAATAAGACATAACTGTTAAAACCTGTTGCAGGATTGACAAATTGAAAAACCAATTAAAGATTTTATTAGTGTTATCCTCTTTCTTCGGACACATTGCTACTCCGTTCTTGTATTTTCTTAGTATTACTATTAAATACCACTAATCAACTATGCTTTTATCAAGATGTAATGATTGACATAATAGCATTGAATTTTACCAACAGAAAAAATAGCAACTAAACGTCTTCAGTTAGAAGTAGAAATTTGAGAATAATAGTTTATAGGGATTATACAGGGTGGTTAGAAAGTCATGTATAATAGTCAACAAAGAAATGTTGTACTGTTATTAGTTAAACTGTACGAGTTGCTTAAAAGAAATGTAGATTTGGCAACATAGTATAAAATCATCAAAAAATCAGTACAAAATACAAAAAGTTGTGGTCTTTGTGGAATTGAATTTAGAACGCGTTACAACACATCTAGAGTAATTAATTGTATTGTGACGTTCATTCTATCAGGTTGTTACATATGAAATGTCCGATTTTGTAAGGAATTAAAAAAAGTCTAAATTTAAAAAAATATAAATATTTATTCTGCAAGATAGTCTCCATTTACATCAATAGTTTGTTGCCAACGGCCTGGAAGCTGAAAAATTCCCTTTGAAAAGAAATCTAAGTTTTGACGGCTCACATATTGCTCAAACACTGCTATTACAGACTCCCGGTCAGGGAAGTCCCTATTTTTTAAGTGATTGTCCAAACTTCGAAAAAAATGAAAATCAGTTGGCGAAAGGTCACGTGAATAAGGTGGGTGAGGGAGAATTTCGTAACCAAATTCCGAAAGTTTTTGGATTGTCTGTCGTGCAACATGAGGTCTTGCATTATCATGAAAAAGTATGGGTCCATGTCTATTGACTAGTGAGGGCTGCAAGCGGCTCAATTTTCCATGCATAGTTTCCAGTTCGGCTCAATAGGACGCTGCCGTGATGGTTTCACCAGGTTGCAAAAATGAATACTGAATAATACCCTTACTGGTCCACCATACAGTCACCATAATCTTTCGCGGGTGAAGTGATGCTCGTGCATGCTGTCTTGGTGCTTCACCTCGATCTAACTTAGTTTTTGCACCACGATAATGCACCGTCGCATACTGCATTAATTCTTCGTGAGTTTTTCGCCAAATTTTCAACCAATATCGTGCCGCAACCACCGTATTCGCCTGATTTAGCTCCGTGTGACTTCTGGCTATTCAGCAAACTCAAACGACCGCTCCGGGGAAACCGTTTTGAGTCAATTGAAGACATTAAACGTGAATCGCTACGCGCATTGAAAGTTATTCCTGAAATTGACTTTAACAACTGTTTCGAGAATTGGAAGAAATGTTGGCACAAGTGTATTGGTGCCAGGGGGGATTACTTTGTGGGTGACGAAATAGATTTGGAAGAATAAATTAAGAATTAAAAAATTATGAACAAAGTCTTACTATTTTTTGCCCACAGTAGTAGATATTGCTCTTCAAACTAACAATATGCTAGAGAAATTAATTAAGATTAACAAAGACAAAATAAATAAATCCATCGAATCGGGAGTCTATAACCTTTAGTGTTGTAATTGCTCTGAGTTATATATAGGACAAACTGGAATATCTATGGAAACAAGGATACCAGAACACAAAAGAAGCTTTAATCATAACAAAAACGACTTAAACTTACTCAATGTAATTGTATAACACCCCCACTTTGAAAATAATTTAGTGGACTGGAATATATTCCGTTTGAGTTAGATTTACCTTCCAGTCTGAAGAAGTTAGCTACAGTGTTGACGAAATAATTGTTACTATTTTTTAATAAAAATATTTTGTCAAAATGACACGATCAGTTTTGTATTTAATTTTGTTAAGGATTTTCACTAAATAAATGCAAAAGTATCATTTTTAACCAAAAAATTTAATTTAAACCGGATTTAATGAACTACACATTAATAATATAAATATAAAGCTTTTTAACAGTTGTGGTGCATTAAGGTTAAATAATTGGAATTATAGAATCTTAACTTATTAGACTTGCTACAGAATAAACGATTTAATTAATTGTAAAATTAGAATAAAGATGTAATGGAATTCAAGTCATATAAATTTTCCGTTCAAATCCAACAATTATGTTTTATGTTACTTAGATTATTTTATCGTAAAATCATAAGAATACTAACATTTTTACAAGGACGTATATTCAGTGGCCTATATTTATATTTCGCTTAAAAACACGGGAGAGGCATGAAACTCCGCAACTTACATGACACTAGTGTATATACGGTTGCCTACCTGTTTGGCGTCATATCGATTTGATTTTGTTGCGTGATGTGTTGGGCTTGAGATTTCTGTTTCGTCGCTTGCTTATGTCTGGATAGGGCAAAGAACAGTGCTAGGATAGCCTTCAAGCGTCCATCTCGAAGATCCTGTCCGGAAACGTTTTCCACACCAGACACATGCTGGGCCCGTAGCACTCCCAGACAGAGATTTATGTTGTCCAACTGGAAATAGAAAATGTGTTTTTAAAAATAAATTTTCTTATTAACACACTAACACACTTGATGTAAATTTATATATAGTTTATTATACGCAATATTCATTACTGAAGCAATTACAAAAAATCTAATGAACGGTATAAACGGCCTAAAAACTCTATCGTAACTGAGCTAGAAGAATTTCAAGTTTTAGATAATACTATTAACGCAAGTGTTACGTACCTCTGTTGTTTACGTTGCTATTAAAAGCAGGGTGGCTGTGATTCATCAATTAATACTAATTGTGACAGCAAACGTCAATTAAGTTAATTTAGAGTGTCTACTTTTTATATTAAAATACTTTTAAAAGTATGTGAATTTTTTCGAATTAAGAATACGCCGATATTAACTTTGTTTATGGATGGTGTAATGGAAATGGACGCGGAAATTGAGCGGTTTGCCACGCGTAAAGTGCCTTGTAGAACTGTTTCAGTAATGTCCATCTATAAGAACTAGGCAAGTTTCATGCAGCTACTTCTGAACGTCCCGTACAACAAGAACTTGTTCAAGGAAAAGCAATACTTAATATGGTTGGCGCTCAATCTTCTATTGATGTCCGTGGAATAGCCATCAGACTTAACGTAAGCCGGATGAGAGTATGGAGAACTTTACACAGTTTTTGTTTGTACCCGTACCATACTTACCTGTACAAATTTTAAAACCTAGCAACTACGCATCAAGGCTTGACTTTTATTGCCGGTTAGTGAGAAATCGAGGGCTTTGTCGCAAAATGTTGTTTAGTGACAAAAACCGCCTTCACCAAGAACGGCACCAATAAGAGGAGGAATTTACATTGTTGGGCACTTGAAAATCCACGACGGACGAGGAAATCCCATTTTCAAGATAGATTTTCTTTGAATATTTGGCGTGGTATTATTGACGACCGTCTCACTGGTCATCTTATAATCGAAGAACGGCTCACGGTGGTTCGTTATTTACATTACCTGGAAAACGATCTGACAACATTACTGGGTAACGTTCCGCGTAATGTAAGACAACGACTGTGGACACAACATGATGGTGCATCTCCGCACTTTAGTAGACAAGTAACAGATTTTCTTATTCAAAATTATACGAATCGGTGGATTGGAAAAACTTCAGCTGTTGCTTGGCTGCTGAGTTCACCAGATTCAAATCCTCTAGATTATTGAAAACAGAGAACAACTTGTAAAGGGTTTTCCAATAGGGACTTGACAACTTTTAATTCAATTTGTGAACGCACCCTTTCACTAATCATCGAACTGTCACTGTCAATTTATTCAGTAAACTTAACATTTTCATCATGGTAAAGTACACGAACGAACGACGTCTGCAAATTATAAAAATTTACTACAGAAATTCGGAGTCGGTGACCGCTACTTTAAGAGCGTTAACTCCGATTTTCGGTCGTAATTCTCGCCCTAGTAGACAGGCAGTAACAAGTTTAGTGCAAAAATTTGAGTCTACATATTCGTTGTGTGATGTTGCCGTGCCAGTGAGACAACGGGTTGGTCGAAGTGTCGAAAATATCATTGCCGTTGAAACGTCCGTAGCAAATGATCCAAATCAGTCAATTCCACGGCGTTCTCAAGACGGTAATGATCGTCACGTTACTGTGAATGGTAAACGTTATCGCGCCATGATTACCGATTATTTTTGGCCCGAATTGGAAGATATGGACTTGGACAACATGTGGTTTCAGCAGGACGGTGCCACAAGCCACACAGCACACGTTACGATCGATTTATTGAAGAGTAAGTTTGATGAGCGTGTTATCTCAAGAAATGGACCAGTCGATTGGCCGCCTCGTTCGTGCGATTTAACGCCTATAGACTTTTTTCTTTGGGGCTACGTCAAGTCATTGGTCTATGCCAACAAGCCGACAACGTTGGAAGAGCTCAGAGCCAACATTGAACGCGAAATAGCAGCCGTTTCGGCCGAATTGTGTGGCCGAGTCATCGAAAATTGGGTCCAACGAATCGACCGCTGCAAACGTGCCCGCGGTGGCCATATGAACGAAGTCGAGTTCCATTCATAAATGTTTTGATTGTACTTTAACCCGATAATAAAGTTTTTGAAATATCTCAAATGGTCTGCATTTTATTTTGAAAAAAGTTTTCAAGTCCTTATTGGAAAACCCTTTGACTTATGGATGCCGTAGAAACTATTCGTGCTGATCCTGAGACTGTTAGCAGAGCTACCTCTTCAATTCTAAGAAGAGCTAGACTCTGTATACACCAACTGGGTGGACAATTATAACAACTAATAAAGCGACTTCTTTTTAACCGATCTTTATTAGGATTTTTTTACAGTGGTACATAATACCTACATTAGTAGGGTTATCTGAAACTACAAATGCTTGCAGCTCAGTTATGATTGTTTTGGGCACATGTTCACTAAACATTTTTAACTTCAGATTGCTTAGTAACACGTCTTGAAACTGTGGCAATCATTTCATGGAACACCTGATGTATATGATAAAATTTCTTTCTATTCCTCCGTATACACAAAGAAGGCTGCAGCATGTACATACTTAACAACGTAACTTTAAAATTTGTTGCATTCGTAATTTAATGCTTCTCCTAATCTTAATCAGTATTAGTCAAGATATTATTTCATTCCTTAATCGATAAAAATATTGACTGTTCTCATGATTTTCTTATTCAAATATTTTATTTAATGTATTTTAGAAAGGGGGGAGGGAGACGAATAAATAACTTTCTTCTCATGTTCACGTTATATAATATTTTCCTTATTAAATCTTATATTTCTTTTATCAAATCTTGGAAATTTGTACATATTTACAATGCACCTAATCGGCCATTTCCAATGTGTAATATTATGTAATCTCTCTAACAAAATAAATAGGGTTTAATTTCTTTTAAGATATAACACAGAAAAGACATATACGAAGGATGTTTCTAAAGTTCTAGAAATTTGACAACAATTTTTCTTTTTCGTCAATTTTCATCAAAATCACAATAGAATATTTTCATTGGTTTCTATTTAATAAAATACATTTATCGACATTTATCCGAGTTGGAAACAATTTTTTTCAGTCCTTTCAGAACTTTTTTAAAGTCTCCAACTAGCTGCTAATCAAATTAACCGACACTACAGTTTCATCATCACTTAAGGTTATTGTATAACCTCTTCCCACAATAATTTTCGTATTCTGTATTCGTATTTCGACAGCTAAGTTGTCATCATCAGCAGATACTTAATCACAGTGTCTCACCTAGAAACTGCGGCAAAATCCGTATGAAACGAATTCTGTAGATGATCTGTACGAAAAACAGGTGCGATACTGTTTAATTATCTACTGATGACGACAATTTAGTCGAAATACATATACAAAATACGAAACTTAATGTGGGAAGGGATTATATATTAACCTTAAGTGATCAAGTTAATTAACCACAGTCACCATCAAATTTACCTAGCATTAACAATTTTAGATTTTTAACGAAGTAATATCTAAGCTCATGAAAATTAATAAGTATATTTCTATAGTAGGTATAATAATACAGATTTGAATGCATTCAATATTTGCTTGAGCTTGCTTTAGTTTGAATTCGCTTCGGTAAACTGTCGATACAGGCTTTTAGGTGCTTTGTAATTTTTGTTTCCTTTCTAGGCGTTTTCGATATATTCTTTTGAAACGGTTAATTTGGGATTTGGGGATGAGTAGATAATAGATTCAAGAACATTCCAGACATTCTAGATTGGTTTAAAGTCCAGTGAAATTTCAGGCCGGCATATAGAAATCGCGAAAAACATTCCGGACAAGTTTCACCGTATGGCACCTTACATATGATGAATTTTTCCTTGCATCTAGTGAAGTAATAAAACAGTTCCCATTACTATTCTATTATATTAAACTATCTTAACGACTGCAAAAGATGTAACAACTCTCTAATGGAAGCTTGTCTATTTCGCAAAGCAACGATAATATTTTTTCTATCTTGCCTTTCAGTGGTTTTGCGTGGCTGGTGACAATGTGGTCGACCGCTTGATATTGAGGGAAAATATTCTTTGATGTGTTACAATTCTTGCCACTGGTCGGTGTGAAACTTTTACTTTCCTAGCAATTTTGCATTGAGAATACAAACCAGTCCAACAAAGTTTCTATTCTATTTTTTTTTCATTGCTTATATCATTCGTTTTTGCCCACGATGCACAAGTGCCTTATAAAAATACAAAGTATAAAATTAGCACAGCACTAAGCTAAGACGTTAAACTAAGAATGATAAATACGTTGTCACAAACACACTCTTCCAGGGTTCTAACAATTCTGAAGAAATTGTACTTGTATAAATGCATTACACCACCCCTTCATCTTCCTGGAATATAACAAGCACAGGTAAAAATTAATTATTAATGAAGAGTTCAGTGAAGGCTTACCGACCCCGAAACTTACTATAAATGGATAAATAAATATGTATATCTTGTGTATCTAGTAGTATGTGTATTTAAGAAATATGTACATTTATCTTTCCAAGATAGGATAATAACATGCATTTTAAATATATTATATTCATCATAACTGAGATCTGGGCTAATTTAGTTGACATTTTATTGTGAGTTTTATCATATTTTTGCAAAGGACACTGTCAATACAGTTGTATGTATTTTGAGTTTTTTAAAACTAATATGAATGAATGAAGTACTACTGTGGGCAAAAAATAGCAAAACTTTGTTCATAATTTTTAAATTCTTAATTTATTCTTCCAAATCTATTTCGTTCCCCACAAAGTAATCCCCCCTGGCCCCAATACACTTGTGCCAACGTTTCTTCCAATTCTCGAAACAGTTGTTAAAGTCAATTTCAGGAATAGCCTTCAATGCGCGTAGCGATTCACGTTTAATGTCTTCAATTGACTCAAAACGGTCTCCCCGGAGCGATCATTTGAGTTTGCTGAATAGTCAGAAGTCACACGGAGCTAAATCAGGCGAATACGGTGGTTGCGGCACGATATTGGTTGAAAATTTGGCGAAAAGTTCACGAAGAATTAATGCAGTATGCGACGGTGCATTATCGTGGTGCAAAAACCAAGAGTTGTCGGCCCATAATTCTGGCCTCTTTTTACGAATAGCATTGCGCAAACGACGCATAACACTCAAATAATATTCTTTGTTGACAGTTTGGCCGGTCGGAAGGAATTCGGAGTGCACCACACCTCGATAATCGAAGAAAACTGTCAACATAACCATGATTTTTGACTTGCTTTGACGTGGTTTTTTGGGCTTCGGTTTACCTTTGAAACGATATTCTGCCGATTGATCGTCTGTTTCCGGGTCATAAGCGTAGATCCAAGTCTCATTTCCAGTTATGATGCCTTTCATTTTGTCTTGATACTCGGAAAGCATTGTTTCACAGACGTCAACGCGACGCTCTTTTTCGATAAAATTGAGCGATTTTGGAACAAATCGTGCTTTCACTTTTCTTAGGCCCAAATGATCTTTCAAAATGGTTTTCACTGATTCTTCCGATATTCCAACGATGTCAGTAAGGTCTCTGACTGTTAATCGTCGATTCTCTAGCACCAATTCCTTGATTCTATTGACGTGTTGATCATCAGTTGATGTTGATGGCCGTCCTGGACGTGGTTCGTCATCAACGCGTTCTTGACCCTCTTTGAATAATTTGTACCAATCAAAAGCACTTGCTCGCGACAAACAATTATCACCGAAGGCCTTTTGCAATATTCCGAACGTTTCGGCACCAGAAATTTGATTCCGTACACAAAATTTAATGGAACTTCTTTGTTGAATAATTTCACTCATTGTAAAAATCGCCGAATGCACTTTTTGTACTTCAGAAAGACAAGCTTATACTAAACACTAATGATTATTTTGATGTGACATTTGGCACAGATGTCACTGACAGTCATACCAACCTAGAAAAAAAATATTTCGACGAATGGATTTTCGCGCGAAATTTAAATTAAAAAGTCTTACTATTTTTTGCCCACAGTAGTATACATACAACTTTTCCTTTACTAGAATAAAAAAGAACTAGAATTAACGTAATCTATTTTTATAATAACAAATATTTGCACGTTCTTCGTGAAAATTAATACTTAATACTAGGCCATTTTACGATAACGGTAGACGTTAAAATTTGCTTTTAGTGTAATTAGAGTTAATGTATAAGGAATGCGTTTTACTTCAGGCGATGGACCGTTGTGTTTCTTTTCTTCAAGTAAACGGTGTTTTTTTTGTAGAGGTATAGAACTTTGAAATGGAATAAAACAAATATGATTTTTTTAAATTGACATGAAATTTACTTTGTTCGAAAGATAATCTTCTGGCATTATAATTTAAATATGACTTCTGGCATATGACCGCCACGGCTGGCTCGGACGTAGTCTAATCTGGAGGGCCAATTTTCGATGACTTTTTCCAACATTTGTGGCCGTATATCGGCAATAACGCGGCGAATGTTGTCCTCCAAGTGGTCAAGACTAGCGACTTCACATATCCCCACAGAAAATAGTCAAGCGGCGTTAAATCGCACGATCTTGGAGGCCAATTCACGGGTCCGAAACGTGAAACTATGCGGTTACCAAACGTTTCCTTCAATAAATCAATTGTGGCACGAGCTGTGTGACATGTTGCGCCGTCTTGTTGAAACCACAACTCCTGCACATCATGATTGTTCAATTGAAGAACGAAAAAGTCAGTAATCATGGCTCTATAGCGATCACCATTGACTGTAACGTTCTGGCCAGCTTCGTTTTTAAAGAAGTACGGACCAATTATTCCACCAGCCCATAAAGCACACTAAACAGTCAGTTTTTCTGGATATAACGGTGTCTCAACATACACTTGAGGAATATCATCACTCCAAATACGGCAGTTTTGTTTATTGACGTATCCATTCAACCAAAAGTGAGCTTCATCGTTAAACAAAATTCGATTATGAAAATCTGGATCAACGGCAATCTTGTTTTGGGCCCATTCACCGAATCTACGCCTTGCTAGGTGATCGTGTGGCTTCAATTCTTGCACGAGTTGGATTTTGTAAGCAGGCAAACCTAGATCTTTCCGCAAAATCTTCCATAAAGTGGATGGACACATATCCAATTCCTGTGCACGATGGCGGATAGACTGATTCGGGTCTTCCTCTACGCTACGCTCTACAGCAGCAATGACTTCTTCTGTACGCACTGTACGACGTCTCTCTGGATGCGTGTTATCATTTAGAGTATACGTGGTGCGAAAACGTTCCATAGTTAATCGAATTAATTGCTCTGATGGACGATTATGTTGACCGTAATATTGACGTAGTGCGCGATACGTATTTCGAACAGAACCATGATTTTCAAAATAAATTTGCACAATTTGCAAGCGTGTTCAGGCGTCAGTCTATTCATGTTGAAATGACAAACCAAACTAAATATAAATCACTTAACAGCTGACAAAATAGCCGCCAGTTAAAAAAGTGTTGCCAACTTAAAGTTCTATACCTCTAAAAAAAAACACCCGTTATAAAGTAAATATCGTATATTCGCCAATATGGAAAAAAATGTAATGAAAACTGATTTCTTAATTTGCAAAACTGTATCGGCTAAAGTTGGGCAAGGGATTGGCGATCTCAAAACTTAATACTACGAATGAAATAAGTAAATTCATATGTATTGTAGGCTAACAATCCGTGTATTTAAGAAATATGTACATTTATATTTCCGGCAGAGTGCAATAACATGTATTTAAAATATATTATTCATTACAACTGAGACTTGAGCGAATTTAACTACCAGATAATGTAGATGATCAGTTTTCACAACAGTATTTCGAAATTTTCGAACTAAAATAGTGCGTTGCCATGATTCGAGTGACCATAAGATTTTCACGTTTTAATTTGAACGTGTCTACGGTTGACAATCTTGTCAAAATTGCAGTTCATCGTTTACCATGATCATTCTTTAAATTATGCTGTGCGGCTTCAAAATAGTTCATAAATACATTAGTGATTTGGTGGAAATGGGCATGCGAAATCTGAACAAGTTTCCATTATGTTGGTTCTTAGATGAGTTACCTTCATACATCCGGTTCATACTCGCCGCTATATTAATTTCAGTAATGTTGTGCCATGCTGTATCGAAGAAGCGACTGAAAATCGAGGACAATTGTGGTACATACAAAAGCAAGGTTTCGACTGTACGTACGGAACGAAATACCATGAATTCGCGTCATCATATGTAAATTATAGTACGAACAAGACTGACAATATTTAATTTGTTATGTAAAAAAGAGAAACGTAATGCATATTTTGTAATTTGACATAATGTAACCCAAATATATGTAGTTCATATACATACGTATATATACCTTTTCTTTCAAAGTACATTGCTTGATTTATTATAAATTATAACGAATGATACAGAAGACATATTCTGTTCTTCTTTTAAACAAAATTTCGCTGCAATAACTATTTTCTTTTGTATGTTCAAAATAATCCTAAACGAATAAAAGTGTTCAAGCTTTCATCGACATTGCACGTAGCATTATTTGAGGTTATGGTGTATATTTTACATTTGTTTAGCATAAAACACTTTCAATTAACTATTAAATAAAGTCATGGATAAAAAAGAAAACTACCTTAAATCTATGATTTCAGTATTAGCCATTCCACATCAAAAAAAAAAAAAAATTACAAGATTTTGAATAAATAAATGTTTATTTAAATGACGTCTATGTGTCAACTCAAACCTTTCAGTATTTTCGTAACTGTTTTAACCGTTCTTCATGTTTTGAATTTGTGTTTTGAGGTTATAATTCTATGAAAATAACATTTTCACACTGAAATTGATCTTTATACGGGAAAAGGGGGTTGCTTAGCATGATTATGGAAGAACAATATCAACGAATCTTACGATCACAGTTGAACCAGAACTTTGATAAAATTAAATTTTTGATGTACTATTTTTGCAATGTACTAGTATGTAAGTATTTATATGCACATACTACGAAACGTTGTTAAGAAACTGTCTTTATTTACAATTTTTTTAATGATAAAAAATAAAAAGAATTAGTAAAAGATAAAATTAAATATAAGTAAAAACAATACCTTTCAGTTATCGATTTATTAGAAAAAAATTCCGTTCAAAAAGAATCGTTATAGCAATAGTATCGGAAGATACATTCCAATGTAATAAATATCTCGCCAGACAGGAAATAAAATATTTTGAATAATACATTTCTTATTTCCATTTCATTTCCAGAACTGTGTCAGATTCTATAAATTTCAAAATTCTCGCCTTATATTTTGACAAAACAGATTTATTTTTATTGAAGACGTTAATGTATCGAAAAAGAAATTCTTACATCGATTTAAAAGCTATTTAAGAACGTATTTTAAAGTGCGTCAAGAAAAATAAGAGGACGGAAATAAAATATAAAATTTACAACACTTTTAAAAACAATAGTCGTACGTAGTTCACCCACGAAGACGGACATTTCCATAAATTAAACAACGGATAATGTTATAAAATAAAACAATGCGAGGGCGCAGTTAGACATTTACGATAATTGGTACGGTAGGGTCGATATGTCTTTATTTCCGATGACCATTAAATACAATGCGGTTTCTGGAACACCGATTATGGGAAATATTTATTGTCCCCTTGTACTCAACATGCAGGTCCTATTTTTCAAAATGTTTGACTAATTTTAGAGAAGGGCTTTGTAATATGACGCGGCCAATAAAAGTTTACAATAGGGGAATATCTACGAACAATGCATTTTAAAAATTTACAGAAATGTATTCTTATATTTCGTTGTTACTTTATAATTTATGAACTAAGTTTACAATTACTTAACATTGTATTTATGAACGTGAAAAATTGCCATTTTACAACAAAAATACAATCTACGTTTCAGCAAACTAAGAGTCTCTGTGGATTTAATAAACGTTGATAATTTATTATGAACTTGTAAACTTAAATTCAAGGCCCTCGCTCTGGAAGAATAAGTCTTTAGGTGAGAAATAAACATTTATATTTCTTAAATAGATGTTGTCAGTATAGTACAGTCTTAGAATTTTGTAAACTTAGTGTTTTTTATATGAAAAACTTTAAAAGAAAAATTAGATATTAAGTTTTATAACGCCATAACAAAAAGTATTAAATTGTTTACCCAAAGATTCTATGTGACTGTGAGAGTTTAAATTCAATCATCAATATGTATACTTGCTAGCAGAAAAAGGGATCTAAAAAACAAGTTTTGGTCTACACTTTTAAGTCGAGCCGTAAAGATATCAAACTAGAAAGAGAGCTCTGGTAAGTTTTATTGAAACAAAAAAAGAACAATGATGTGCATAGTGTGCAATACAAGTTTGTTTATATTTTCGACCTGATAACAAAAACCTTCAACACTACTGCATTCTCTTTCTCGCATTTTATTCAACACATACAAGTGAACACTTCCGAATGAAGACACACAGTGCATTACGTACATACATACATCTCACCGATGGACCCCTACGTTCTCAGGGCACGTTTAATGAAGCGCCGACCTAATTTCCGCATACTGTTATGTCTATTGTCTTTTGAGACTGCTATAAGATTCTTTTTATCGATTATCTTCGAAAAGGTAAAACAATAGTAGGCAAATACTATGCATCCCTTTGGAATCAATTGCATGAAACAATATAACGCATAACGCCCCTAAAACTAAGCTAAAAAATCATTTTAATAAATTAATTTCTTGTTATGAAGTCATTGAGATTTTTTATTGTTAGTTAATGTGGTTGTAAATGTTTAATCTTGAATAAATGTCTACGTTATTATCAGGTTGTTACAAATGTAATGTCCGTTTTTTCCTTCAGTCTGTGTGAAGACGTGTATGTTTTTGGTGAAAATTATTATTGTATTTGTAGAAAAGGGTATTTATTTTGAAGTGTGTACCTGTTCCATTTCTTGGAAAGATTAATACACCTGTCCTTGTCTCGCCTATGGAAATGCTGTCGGCAAGAGATATTCGGGCAATTTACCTATTTCAACTTAAAAAGGGATTAAATGCAGCTGCAGTAACGCGAGAAATTAATCAGACGTTCGGTGAAACCACGTGTAATGAACGCACATTACGGCGATGGTTTAAAAGATTCAGCGAGGGAGATTTTGATTTTGAAAATGAGCCTCGCGGATATGCGCGTAGCACCGTTAATGACGACGAGCTGCGTGTAGAAGTTGAAAGTAATCCGTCGACAGCAGTGCGTAGCCTTGCAGAAACATTTCAAGTGTCCACTGCCACCTTTCTTCGATTGACAAAGTGAAGAAACTCGATCGATGGGTGCCGCACCAATTAACGGAAGCCAATAAGCTCCGTCGATTAGAGGTGGCTACCTCTTTGGCTAATCGACAGAAAGTTGAACCGTTTCTTCATCGAGTGGTAACGTGTGACGAAAAGTGGATACTTTATGATAATCGGAGACGGTCAGGACAATGGTTAGATCGAGGTGAAGCACCAAGACAGCATGCACGAGCATCACTTCGCCGGCGAAAGATTATTCATTTTTGCAACCTGGTGAAACCATCACGGCAGCGTCCTATTGTGCCGAACTGGAAATTATGCATGGAAAATTGAGCCGCTTGCAGCCCTCACTAGTCAATAGACATGGACCCATATTTCTTCATGATAATGCAAGACCTCATGTTGCACGACAGACAATCCGAAAACTTTCGGAATTTGGTTACGAAATTCTCCCTCACCCACCTTATTCACCTGACCTTTCGCCAACTGATTTACATTTTTTTTCGAAGTTTAGACAATCACTTAAAAAATAGGGACTTCCCTGACCGGGAGTCTGTAATAGCAGTGTTTGAGCAATATGTGAGCCGTCAAAACCTAGATTTCTTTTCAAAGGGAATCTTTCAGCTTCCAGGCCGTTGGCAACAAACTATTGATGTAAATGGAGACTATTTTAGAGAATAAATATTTATATTTTTTTAAATTTAGACTTTTTTTTATTCCTTACAAAATCGGACATTTCATCTGTAACAACCTGATATTTATTATCTTTTCAATTGGATTTTTCTAAGTTATTAAATACTTTTTACCTCAGTGTATAATTGTCGATAATTAACTGACGAAATGTAAAAAAATCATGTAAATGCATGAGTGAGTTTCAATCCTCTTTTTTTTAATGAACAATGAAATAATCACTATAATATTATGTATCTTTCAATAAAGTTTATTTTTCGGATGGTTCAAAAGTAGGTACATTTAGGAAAGATTATGTATTTTCAATTTATAATACTACGACAGACTTGGCCCTCATTTGAATAGAATATTTGAATAATAACAATGAATAGAATTCCAATCGCTATTCGTTGAATTCTTATTCAAATAAGCTATTTTATTATGTTATTTACGGACGATACTATTGACTGTTGTTAGTTTGAAAGTTCGTGAATTATATGTAAATGTTTTCGATAAAAAAAAGACACGCATAATAGTTAAAGCTCAATTCATTCTTTAATTCTATGATAATATCATTAACACACGCATTCCTATACAAATTTTAAGTAAATTTATTTAAACGTTTTGCAGGTTTTTAATTTTTTCATTCATCATTTTAACCACAAAATTATAAGCTTTCTATTTTTTTGTGCATTTTGAAGTTAGGTAATTGATCAGAGATTGAAAAATCGACATTTTATGAGACAAATGTAGGTCAAACTAGGGCTCCTTGCATCCTCCAGTTGGGTCGACAAAATATTGATAGATCAATAGTTCAAAATATTATATTTGCTTCCGTTTTTATACATATTTGAGTATAATGGTATGGTACCCTATATGATATTCAAAGTGAAGCCTTGGAACTAATGCAGAAGAAGTTTTTAAAATATTTATCCAACAAAGAAAATGGCATTTTTTCGGGGCACGATGTTGATTACAGACAACTTCTAATTCAACATGGCTTTGAGTCCTTGGCAGAACGGAGGCAGAATGTCAGTGCAGCTTTTATGGATGGCTTGATCTCTGGGAAAATTGATGAATCAAAGTTATTAACAGGCGTAAAGTTCCTAGTTTCGAGATTGGAATCAAGGTTCAATGATCTACTGTACATGGAAACGCCAAGAAATAACATACTTCTTAAAGCTCCATTAATAGACTCAGCTAGGAACTTTAACCTCCTCCATCAGCGCAACTTTTTTTTATTATTTGCATTGTTTTTTTTATCCTATTGTCGATTTAATATTTCTCTTTGTAAGTAGTTACCCCACTTGGAGTACCTCTATTGGGTAATAAATATTATTATTATTATTTTGCCTATATTCCAGATATCTGGAAAGGTATTTGTACGAAGAATATGTATGTATTATGTTGGTCTTTAGTATATACAGAAGTATTTGTTTGTTAAAGCAATGGTAATTTTAGTAATTGGCTTTTGAAAAAAGTGAGTTGTCCTTATTTATTAACTTGATTCTTGTGAATTATAGACATTTATTATTTCATTTAATCACTTAAGATTGACATATAACTCCTTTCTACATTAGTTTTCGTATTCTGTATACGCATTTCGAAGGTACAGATCGTGTACGGGATTTGTTTCGTGTGGGTTTTTGCCGTAGTTTTCCAGGTGCGACACTATTTAATTATCTGCTGTTGACGACAACTTAGTTATCGAAGCATGTATACAGAATGCGAAAATTTATGTGTAAAGGGGCTATATATCAACCTCAAGTGACTAAGTTAATCAACCATAGGTGCCATTAAAGTTACCAACATTTGTTATTTCAATGATGGCAAAGAATGCTTTGAGTTTAATACCGAGTCTTGAAATATAAATCAATACGAACATGTTTTTGAAGAAAATGGTGAAACTCCATCGAAACGTAGCACACGTGAAGGTTCTTGTGTGAATTAACTTCACAAAGACCAGGAAGAAATATATTTGCATGTACTACAGTGAGCTACAGTGTCTTAGATTTGTACCTCATATAATCTTAAAGGTGACTGTGCGTGTGTACAAATCGTCGAGCATAAATTGTAAAAACGAAATTTATTTCTACATTCTTCCATAAACATCCGCATAATACCGTATGTATGTAGGTATGTACTTTCGCAAAGCATAAATTTGCCATTTGAAATGACCCGATGGTCATTACCATACATTTAAAATTCATGCCGTACTAACCCACAATGTCAATGGAAGAGGTGAATGAAACGACAAACACAGTGCTTCTCCATTGTTTTCCAAATAAAGTCTAACTTTTTTACACCTAATTACACCAACACGAAGTGGCGTAACGGATGAATCGATGAATACGCAAACAGTTCGTACGCTTACTTGCAACACTCTACGAAAATAAGAAATGTTAATCTTTACCGCATAATGTTTGTAGGAAACTTATTAATATTTAATGTCTAGTTGGTGCATTGTTTGCGCATTTTTCCGATTCTCGAAACAAAAACAAAGTACATTAATTTTTAATAGCAAAACACATCTATATTTAATCTAATAGAAAGTGACTTAAACGTAAAAAGCTTTTTTTTCAATTGGAACATATCATTAATGCTTCTCCCATCAATCTTTGAATTGATCTGAATATTAACGTGGAGCAAGACTCAAACTTGCATCTGTCATTTGCCAGACGACCGCCTTACCAATTAGGCCATCAAGGAATACATTTTCGAGATCCTTAATATGCTATAAATTTCATTATGGAGCAGATCTAGTAGTTATACAGAAATGAATGAAAGCGAATACTATTAGATTCCAAAATACAATTTATGGCACATTGAGAGTTTCGAAATTGAACTGTTTGGTGGCATAATTTGTCAGGCAGCCGTCTAGTAAATGACATATACAGGTTCGTATCCTGCTCCAACGCAGAAATTATCAACATATAAAATAATTGAGACTCCTGAATAGCTTTTGAGAAATTTATATATTGTTATAGGTTGGGTTCTTTAAATTAATCAAGCTTAACATTTAGTAACACGCAACTGGGATTTTCTTGCACTTCTTCAAGGCTATCAATTATTCTTTATTCAAACTATCGGATTGTGTTGGGTGAAGTTTATATCCAATATGGTTCTACGATTTATCAAACAAAATACAAAAAATAAACATGCAATAAAATTATTATTTAAATAAAATGTACACGTAATCGATTTTACAAATTCTAACGTAATATTAAATACAAGGGTGAATCAAATGATAATCTTAAAAGTATAATAACATTCTGAAAAGTGGTGTAATTGGCTTGGTACGAGGGAGCGTTTTTATATTCGCGGAATGAGCGGGTTGTAGAGGGGTGAGTAGGCGCATTGGGGGCGTGGCCTGTGCAGCGACTCATGATTAGTATAAATACGAAGTTTCATTGTTATTAGACAGTTAGTCTTTGAGCTATCGTCAACCAAGTAACATAATCAGGAGTGAAAAGTGAAATATGGAAAAAATCGAATATCGTGCCGTTATAAAGTTCCTTACCAGGCAAGGAAAATCAGTCGCGACCATAATGAATGAGATGTCATTGGTTTACGGCGACTCTTGTCCAGGAAAAACCATGGTGTACAAGTGGTATAGTTTATTTAAACAAGGAAGGGAATCCCTTGAAGACGACCCGAGGCCGGGCAGGAGCATTGAGGTGACCACGCCAGCACTTATCCAAAAAAATTGAACAAATTGTACTCGAAGATGGTCGACTAAAGAATTAACAACTCGCAGAAATGGTTGGAGTATCCGATACAACAATTTTTAAAATCCTACACGATCATCTCGGCATGTCTAAAGTCAGCGCAAGATGGGTGCCGAGATGCTACGCCGCCGCAAAAACAACAGCGCGTAGAGTGTTCGCGTGCATTTTTGGACCTCTGTAATGAAGACAAGGATGGTGTATTGAGTGGAATTGTTACTGGAGACGAAACTTGGGTCTATCATTATGAACCTGAGTCCAAACAAGACTCCATGCAGTGGCATAAAAAGGGCACAGCACCTCCCAAGAAATTTAAAGTGTCACAATCAGCTAGGAAACTCATGGCAACGGTATTTTGGGACTCGGAAGGAATATTGTTGATTAATTATAAAGATAAAGGTGTTTCTATAACCGGAGAATATTACGCTTCAATATTAGAGCGACTAAAAGAAGCCATTAAAGAGAAAAGACGGGGAAAATTGACAAAAGGCGTTCTGCTTTTGCACGACAACGCGCCCGTCCACAAGAGCCGCGTTGCGTTAGCTGCCCTGCATAAGGTGGGCTTCGAAATTGTGAATCACCCACCCTACAGCCCAGACCTGGCCCCGAGTGATTATTACCTGTTTCCGAAAATTAAAAAAGAGCTGCGGGGTAAAAAATTTACTGCCGATGATGAAGTCAAGGAGGCAGTTTCGGCGTATTTTGCAGATAAAGAGAAATCATTTTTTTATGAGGGTATAAATAAATTAATTGAAAGATGTGAAAAATGTATCCGTCTTGCAGGTGAATATATTGAAAAAGAAAAATAATTTGGTTTTTTTATTTCCACCCCTTGTCCCCCATTCCGCGAATATAAAAACGCTCCCTCGTATACCGCGTTTTTTCCACTTTGTGAAAACATACAAAATAGTTTTCATTAAATTTAATCGCTTTGATGATTATAAGGTAATAATTAAAGAAATTAATGTCGCTTTACTAAAATTACCCAAATGAAATGTTCATTAATTTTCATCGAACCCTGTACTTAACGATACTCGTTAAACGTAAACATTAAATAAAAACAAATGAATGTATTACTTAGTTTTCAGTCTGACAATAATCAATTAGTAACGAAGAAAATAACAATCCAGTAAGTAGCTGCAGCCGGTTAGTTAGCCAAGGAATTTATCGTTTTGACGGTTAATTAGTGTTTGTGCGATACAGGAGCGGACGACGCTCTTTCCACTGCCACAATGAAGAATACGACGGAGAAGGAAAGGGCTGGATAAGATTCCGATCGAACTTTATGGCGAAATAACACGCGACCGAAAAATACACTATCTTTGAACTTGACACGGAGAGTACACGACACGAAAGCAGATACACATATTTGATGTACGAAGACACGATCTCGTAAATTATGAATAATTTACGAGTTGATCGTCAAAAGAATTAGTGATGAATGCTATGCGATAAGATTAGTCGATATAGCCGCAACGCGGGTTTGCCATGAGGTATACCACATTTAATAAGATTTCTGCAACATTTTATTGTATATTTTTAATGAATACCGTACATGATCTATCTTTGCTAATTTCATACAAGATAAACCGAAACTATACAACAAAAAATACGAATTCGAAACATGAAACGGGAATAATAAATATACGAGGCTTATTTTTTAAATAAGATCCGTTTTTTAACAAGAAAAATATTGGAAATATCATGAAAATTATTATTTTCTGCTATGCCATCGTTAATTACAATTTCTGCGCTGGAGAAGGACTCGCATCTCTATCTGACGTTTGCTAGATGGCTATCTTACCAATTAAGTCGATAGGCAGTACAGTTTCGAGTGTTTTAATACGCCATAAATCGTATTATAGAAACAGATCTACTATTTTTTTAAAATCTGCATTCAGGCTATTATTTATGTAAATAACCTGACTGCAGATTTTAAAAAATATTGTATATTTCTGTATCAGCAATTTTGGGGCATATTAAAGTTAGTTAATTTCGATATTCTTAATAACTTTTGTTTTAATTGCGTGATTTATATATTACACTTTATTGGATTTATTTCATTACGGTCCTATGTCGTTACATTCCCTTATTTTAAGAGTTTACTTTTGATAAAATTCTTTAGTTAATTTGTCGCCTTTACTGTTGTTTATAGGAAATAATTATCTTCTTAACAGGACATCTTAACGCGATCTAGGAGGCTTGGTTAATTATAGTTAGCATAAAATAGAATGGGGAATATGGAAATGATGTATTGACGAATATAAAACAATTGTCAAGACAATAAAATAATAATAAATTATAAATAGAAATATAATGTTTCATTGTCTTTCTAAAAGCTCAGAATATTAAAATATACATATGTACATATTTATTTACAATATAACACAAACAGAACATATACGTACAAACGAACATTTAATATAAAAATTAGCCTACAGGCAATTACTGAAATATTTCTCTAATGTATAGAATTCTTTCCTAATTAGTGTTCTTTTAGTTTCTATTGCAAATTTGTTTTTGTCTGGCGGTTTCAAGTGTTGAGACAAGTGATTATAAAGTTTGATACCCGCAAAGTGTACATTGGGTTACGTCATTACAATTTAGGGTTAGGGAAGCTATTGGACATATCGGTTTCTTCCATCTTATCAAAATGAAGCAGTATTAATTACCTAAATATCTGTCCCTTAAATACACAGCTCGAAATTTTTATTTTTCCCTGAAGTCCTTTTATCTCCATATAATGAGTACGTCATTCGGAAGCTTAAATACGACTGGCTTAAATATTCGGGACAAGTCTAGAACGTTCTTCCATATTGAGTTCGGTGCGTATTTAAGGCAGCAATTTTAGGTATTTTATGGGTGGAATGAGTTAGTCGAAGCTTAAAAGAAATGTTTGTGTAAGCGACTCTCCGCAGTAATCGAGGTATGAATTGGTTATCGTTTAAAATGAAATGTATGGCGTATAGTTAAAGAATCGCATCTCGCAGTTCTTGGTAGTTCAATGGTAGAGTAGAGCACCCGCCCGACAGGCAAATGACTGGGGTTCGATTCCTCACCCATGGAGTATGATTTTTGTATTAATTTCTGTCTTAATTATAACAGTATAATAAGCAGGAAATTACGGATTTTCATTAATTTACATCGTAGTAGTATGTGCCATATGTAACATGTGTATGCATTTCATAAAAGGTAGTCTCCACATTAATCTTGAAACGTTATTTTGAAAAGTATGTAGCTTTTAATTTTAAAATTCCAAATCTCCCGCACTAAGAATAGTTAACTTATTCACATCGTTTTCTGAATTCTTGTACAAATAGGCATAGCACTTTCATTACATTGGATATGTTTTCTTTCACTTCTTCACGTTTATTAATCAAGGAAATTGTTCTCTCGTTAATCTGTAGTGTTAGTTTATCCGATGAACAGACGGAATTGGAACGTATTAAAAAGCGTTTGCATGCATTTAAATTCCGAAGGCACTCGGCTACGACCATCCGCCCGCGTTCAGAATAATCCAATTAATAAAACCATCGTAACGTCGTATTGCTTAAGCACCACACGGAGCGCTTTCGTTTAGAGTAAAGTTTGCCATAAATTGACTAATTGCCTCTTAAACGCCTCGTAGGATACATTTATTGTGATTTATGGCTTTATTCCGCAAATTAGCTGGAATATAATGCGTTATTTTTAGCGCAAAAGTCGACAAAAAGTGTCCGTCGCCTCTGGTAAGTGTACTCATTTAAGGCAACATGTTGATAATTTCATTAACTCGATATGTCAGGACAAATGCGTGAGCGCAATTTAAATGTTATTCTGGTCAGAGACAGTGGTCGATTAGCAAGTCCGAAAATAACTTCCGCAGAGCGCGAATTCAAAAGATAACATTAGCATTTTGATGAAATTAAACGCATTCTAACCTATAGTTTCTGCCAAAATATTCTGTACAATACATTCGTATTGTTTTCTGAAGATACGAAATGCAAAGAAATATAGTACTGGCAAGTAGATGTAAAAATATTGAAAATATTGACAACAAGAGGATAACGTAGTCCATAAGTAGGGAGTTTTTTACAAACCATTTTGTTTTTTACCTACTTATTATATTAGATTTATATTACATTATATACATATTATAATTTTAGTAATTGTTATAATTGCCATGCAACTGTGTTCGATGCGACTCCGACCGTATAGAGTGTCGGCGATTGAATGATAACCAATATACGTATAGTCGACCTCCCTTTTTCAGACGAATAAAAGTTCTCAAAGGCAAAATAACAGAAAAGCAAAATTAGTGCAAACCAACTTAACTTGATAATAATAATAACAATAATATAATAATAGTTCTTTATTAAGTCCAACAGGTAGCCATCTTTAGGACTTTCGAGTCTAGATTCTCTCGAAGTACCAGGTCCATGCCACTCCTTAGCCTCTTGTTTTGATTGAGGATCATGATGGTAGACCCAAATTTCATCCCTGGTGATGAAACGATGCACAAAATTGTTTCTGTTCTTTCTAAGACGCTTCAAATGTTGATGTGGACGTCTTTCTCATCAATATTTGAACCGTTTTAGAAAGAGTAGAAACAATTTTGTGCGTCGTTTCATCAGCCCAAAACTTCAGTCAAAATATTGCTCACACTGCCTAATGAGGTGCGTAAGGCTTCTACTAAATCTCTGTCTGTTAATCGACGATCTTTTAAAAACATATCCTGTATTTTTACTACGATTTCTGGTGTCGATGCACTTTTTGGATATTCTTCATGTGGATGGTCTTCGAGACTTACATGATCATGTTTAAATATAGTAAAATCAATCTTTCAAATGTTCTAATTGAAGGCAAAGAGACTTTTAACAATCGTACATGAATTTGTTTTGGTGTTACATCTTTCAAAAATAAGAATTCAATTTTTTCTATTGAAAAAAAAAATACTGTGAGACATCAACTTTGAACACCTGTAAATATACGAATGAGAAAACTTCACACGTGTTCATAAAAAAGTAGTACAATATTTAGGAAAATAATATGACAAACCTAATAGCGCCATCTCTGTGTCGCGAACGACACAACTTATTGAACAACCTGGTACATCAATCCATTCTAGTATAGTATTAATTTTTTGCTATGGACTTCATTAGTTAAACATTAACATCGCGGTGACTTACAGTACATTTTTTAATATGTAATCAATATTTTGAATATATCAATACTTACATTCATAATAGCAAGTTTAGAAGTATCATCTATTCATTACATAAATATTTATTATACAAATTTGTACGTTATTAAAGTTGCGTCGAATTAACATAACGTAATTATAGTGTTATTGTTAAGCAAAAAGTTCATTTTTTCAATTTAAAAACAAAATTATTTACAGAGAAATAACAATACAATTTTATGTTGCATGGAAAGATTAAAAATAGCAAGTCACCATTTTTCGATTAGAATTGCGCCTAGAATAAGAAGCAATACACCGTTTTTAAAAAAAGAACCTCTTGCATTCCTATGTCATTTTCCTTCAGATTATTTTATTAATGGGATCTTTAAAAGCAAATTAATTTCCAAATGAATTTATGGCAAATATAGTCCTCATAGTGATTTTACGTTTCATTGTGCTTTAATTAAAAATGCTGACTTGCACGCTGTTTTATAAAAAAAACGAATTTGAAATCAAATTAACATGGACTTATTAGTAGACAGACAACTAAGGTAGAATCTATTTCCTATCGGTATTTTTTTTTTCTATCTTTTATGGATTAAATTGGATCTTTCATATTTCGAGAGAAAGTAAATTACTGCTTCACGATGTTACATAACGTTGTAAATGAGCGTTATGTCGGATTCCATTAAGTGACTGGATTTTAAAACTACTATTTTTAACCCTGTCGCGGATGCATCGTTAATCTCTCTTGAAACTGTAGTAGAATAGACAATTCCCATCACGATTGCACATTTTTACATTAAAGCTAGTGTATATTATTAGTATACAGTGGCACAGTCAATAAATCTCTAATGCACCAATTTATTTCCAAAGCAACTATTCGACTTCTGATTCTATAAGGTTTTTCAAAAATGGCTGTAGGGCTTTAAATGGCTATTGCTTCAAAGTATTTATTTTGTTTCAGGTGAAAGCCTTTGTAAATTCTAGTTGCAGACATAACAGTCGAACTGAAAAGTCCCCGGTCTACCATAGTAAAACACAGTTTTTTGGCAAAATTCGATTTTATTATTCAACATAGTTGCCTTCGAGGGCGATACACCGATTATAGCGTTCTTCCAACTTTTCGATACCATTTTTGTAGTACGAATTGTCTTTAGCCTCGAAATAGGCCTCAGTTTCGGCGATCACCTCCTCATCCCTGCTAAATTTCTTCCCGGCGAGCATTCTCTTGAGGTCTGCAAACAGGAAATAGTCGCTGGGGGCCACATCTGGAGAGTACGGTGGATGGGGAAATAATTCGAAACCCAATTCACTTAATTTGGCCATTGTTTTCACGGATTTGTGACACGGTGCATTGTCTTGGTGAAACAGCACTTTCTTCTTCTTCATATGGGGCCGTTTTTTTGCGATTTCGTTCTTCAAACGGTCCAATAACGCTGTATAATAGTCGCTGTTGATGGACTGGCCCTTTTTAAGATAATGTATGAAAATTACTTCATGCGCATCCCAAAAAACTGACGCTATAACTTTTCCAGCTGACTGTTGCGTCTTTCCACGCTTTGGAGCCGGTTCATCGCGTGCAGTCCACTCGGCTGACTGTCGATTGGACTCTGGAGTGTAGTGATGAATCCATGTTTCATCCATTGTCACATATCGACGCAAAAACTCGGTTTTATTAGGATTTAACAGCTTCAAACACAGCTCAGAATCATCAACTCGTTGTTGTTTTTGATCGAATGTGAACTCGCGCGGCACCCATTTTGCACAGAGCTTTCGCATGCCCAAATATTCATGCACGATGTGTCCAACACGTTCCTTTGAACTATCTCGATCAACTTTACTTTACGGTCATTTAAAATGATTTTGCGAACTTTTTTGATGTTTTCGTCGGTGACAGCCTCTTTTGGTCGTCCACTGCGTTCGCCGTCTTCGGTGCTCATTTCACCACGTTTAAACTTAGCATACCAATCAATTATGGTTGGTTTTCCTGGCGCAGAGTCCGGAAACTCCTCATCAAGCCATGCTCTTGCTTCAACGGTATTTTTTCCCTTCAAAAAGCAGTACTTTATCAGCACACGAAATTCTTTTTTTTCCATTTTTTTTAAATAATAAAAGTAGCTTCACTCTTAACGCAATATCTCAGTAACTAATGGTCGGATTGCTGTCAAATTTTGACACGTTTCGTTCGAAGGTTAGTTCTATCTAAAAAACATATGGATTTAATAACAGTAACGCCATCTATGTGTCAGACCGGGGACTTTTCAGCCGACCTGGTGTGTAAAAAGAAAAAAAGAGTTTCTTCTTCGGGCAATTTAGGTACTTCATAGAATTCGCTTTTATTCTAAACGCACATAGATTTCAATTTAATGCGCAAAAAAGGATTTGTTTTAAAATTTTAGGTGAATTTTCTTAGAGATAGTAACTTTCTTTATTTGAAGAAAAGACCAATATGACGAAATCTTATCAAGAAATTGTTTCGCTTGAAACATATGGCTATTAAAACAGCCGCTAAAAGTATTAAAAATTGGACATTTCTTTGCAACAATAAAGTTTATTGTGAAATAGATGATGACAATACTGTTCCAAGCAGTTATGGGTTAAGGAGTGTCCATTCAAATGAGTGAAAGTAAAAAAAATAATAATGATATTTCACATATCTTAATAAGTGCCAAGAATGGATAGAAAGATCAGCGGGAAAACCAAATTAAAAATATATACAGCGTGAAAATTTGTTATGGAATAAATTAAGTAATTCCAAAATTGAACCATTTATTTCATTGTTTCCGATACAAGTTAAGTTTTAATTATTAAAGTTTCATGTTTTCTATTGTCTGTGTCTACTTTCGCGACTCTAGCCGATGCATTGCAGCTCTTATTTGCAGTCCACTGAGACATCGTCTGCTTAAAGGTTAAAAGTGTAACATAATGTTTAAACCTTACTGGATGTCTCATGTCTCTCATATATATTGCCGCAGCTTAAGGATGTGTTACCGAAATAATACATGAAGTTAAAAGTGCTACTAATGCAGGTATTATGTGCCGCCGTTGATTTCGTTGTTATAAAAAAAAACAAGTTGGCTATGATTCATCAATTATTATTCATTGTGAAAGTAAACGTCAATTAAGGCAATTTATAGTGTTTATTTTTTCGCTTTAAAAGTATGTTCCGAATGAAGAATATACCGATATTCACATTGTTTATGGATTTTGTAATGGAAATAGAGGAGCGGCAGGAGTATTGCCGGCGATTTTCCACTAGTAAAGTGCCCTGCAAAACTATTTTTAGCAATGTCCATCGATGTTTAAGAGAAACAGGCAAGATCCTGCAGCTACTTCTGAACGTCTAATCCAACAAGAACTTGTTTAAGAAGAAGCAGTACTTAATGTGGCGCTTAATCTTGTAGTAGTGTTCGAATAATAGCTAACAGACAGCCTAAGCTACATGAGAGTATGGAGAACATAATTTTTGTGTGCACTCGTATCACATCTTACATGCATACAGCTTTAAAACCTGGCGACCATCCATTAAGACCTGAATTTACTCGCTGGATAATGAGAAATCGAGAGATTCGTCGAAAAATATTGGTTAGTGATGAACCCTCCTTCACCAGAAACGGCTTCAATAGCCCCAAGACTTCACATTGTTGGACACTTAGGGTATCTTATTTTTAAGACAGATTTTCGGTGAATGTTTGGCACGACGATTTCATTGACCTATCTATAATCGAAGAATGTCTCATGGCAGTTCGTTATTTTCATTTCCTGAAAAATTACCTTACAACATTACTGAATGTCGTTCCTCTTAAAGTAAGATGATGAATGTGGATATAGCTCGATGGCGCACCTCCGCACTTTGGTAGACAAGTAACAAATTTTCTTAGTCAAAATTATACAAACAGGTGGATTTCAACAGGTTTAGCGGTTGCTTGGCCGTCGAAGTCACCAGATTTAAATCCTTTAGAGTATTTTTGGCGAAGACTGAAAAATTTGGTTTGTGTAGAACGATTTGAAATCAAAAAAACAATGTGTTGCTAGAATAATGGATGCCGTGTGCTTATCCTAAAATTGATAGCAGAGCTACGTTTTTCAATTCTAAGAAGATCTAAACTATGTACACAGAAAGTGAGTGACGATTTTGAACAAATAATTCAATAAAACTACTTCTTTTCAAATGATTTTCAGTTAGATTTTTTTTGCAACGATCCATAATACCTTGTAGATCAGCTACGATAGAGTTTTGGGCATATGTTCGTTTGACATTTTTGTAATTGCTACAGTAAAACATTGTTATGCTGTGGCAATCATGTCATGGGACACCCGGTAAAATACATACAATGAAAATCTCGCCTCCAACGTTTCTTTCATCTCAACGCTCTCTAACATGTTAACTAGGGAATTTACAGTACATTCTACGTATCTACTCAATTGTTTTGTTTATTAATTTAATTCAGAGTTTTTCACATCTATGAAGCTAGGTTGTTTGCGGAGAATTTCTTTCATTATTTCCGATACCAGTTATTTTTTAATTATACCAAGTTATTATCGGGCATATCTTCACGTTTTCCATTATCCTTATTTAAAAATTACGGTATTAAGTGAGTCTAACAACACTTTCTTACTTTGATAACGGTATTACTACTTACTTTAGCGATAAGATCTTTTGCAATAGTACCGGCAAACGTCTAAACATTCCATGCAATACGTCTCGAATTTTTACGTTGCCATTGCTTTGTGATAGAGTCGTTTGGAAAACTGGCCAATGAGTAATACGTGACTTTGTACTTTAAAATTTATTTCCAGCATCTGAAACTTCTTAACTTTCGCAGCGTAAAAAAGTGCCACCATATAAAGAGCACAATGTACGTACAGCACTTTCGCATGACTAATACGCCACCTTGGGTAACATTAGTAACACATTCTGCAAACATTCTTCTGTCGAGAAACACGCAAATATTTTTCAATGGCGACGTAAAAGGGGAGAAGAAAAATAATATAAATGCGCGAGCTCGTCGACCAGACACGATACATTTACAATATTTCCGATTTTCCAATAAAGTTAATTCGACTGCGTTGAGTGCGGTGAACGATTTTGCTGGAAAATTGCAGGAACAGTCTTTTTTTACGTCGCGATGAAATTGCGGACTTTAGGTTATGACTTATACTCGTAGTTTGAAGTTACGGATACTGCATATTTTAGCGGATTCGATGTTTCGCTACGGGCAGAAGGATTAAATCATATTGCCGACAGGTTAAAATGTGTTTCCGGTATCGTGTAACGTGTTTGTGTCCCTGCATCTTAATGCAATATACGAAGAAACAAATAAATTGGATGAAATTGGATTTAGTTCGACGAGATCTTTTCAATCTAATATGCTTACGATGTTCCAGAAAATGAGATCAGAATTCACGTTAACAATAAAAACTCTTTTCAGTACTGTTTTCTTTAAAATACATATATGGCAAGGGAATTTTTCATTAGGAGCGATTTTGATTATAATACGTCACAAATTTAACATCGGGTGCCCAAATAAAATAGTCCATTATAACCGAGCATTCATTTCATCAGAATATACAGTGGGCAAACTTCTTCTGTAAAACGAATAGCTCTGTTATTTCCGTACGTTAAAAAACTAAATCCTAGAACATGGCGTATGCTTAATAAATACTTTTTTTAACTATTCATCTCGTTAACATCTCTGAAACGGTGTTATTTAATTAGTCATCACAATAAAACTAAACGTAGCCATCTAAAATTTGACACTTGATATTGTCAGAAAGAGAACTTGCCGGCACAATACAAAAATAGTCTCAAACTGCGCCATCTATCCGTTATTTCACGGACTTTTCAATTCACCCTTGTATGAAGTTAGTATAAGTGTTTGAAGACAGGTGGCATTTGATGTCAAAATTTGCATTACCGACTTTGAATATTATTCTTCTGTCGACGCCTGTCAAAATTTCGAAAGAAACCATCGAGTAGTGTTGTTTTGAGAGCTGTTGAAAGTGAATTGGTTTATGTATTGGTGGAATTATAGACCAAAAACAATACCGGTCAGGGATTCAATTCCTTTTCTTGGATGAGAAAACGTGTGCAGAAATCAAAGAGAAGTTGGACGCAGTTTATAGTGAATTTAAGCGTGACCGTGACGGGGAACAGCGATGTTAACCCGTTGGGGTGACTATGGACGATATGATTAATAAAATTCATGATGTGATGTTAGTAGATTGCTGGGTGAAGATTAAAGACATTGCTAATATAATAATAATAATCTTTATCTATCTAACAGATAATCAATAACAGGACAAAGAAAATCTTAAAAATACAGTACAAAAAATACAAACAAAGCATGAGTAATTACAAAAGTACCATACAAAAAAAAGAAAATTAAATTAAATCTAGATAAATTCAAAGGATTTAATCAACGTTAAGTATGCAACTGAATTACTTATTAAAACTAAATCTAATCGAATTGATGTCCAAATAAGGGATTAACATTCCGACTCATATGCGAATGAGCAGCTTTATAGGTATAAAATATTCGTTCCTGCTTTAGAAACCAGAAAGGTGTCATCCCATTGATTTGAACCTCGAGGACACAAACATTTGTCTGAGATAAAATCGACGGTGAGTCAATTGTATTATTGACAACTGTTTTTAAAAATTTTGCACTAAATAAGTCACGCTTAGTTGAAAGAGAGTGGAAATCAAAATCATGAAGTCAACTCAACCAGGAGGATACTCACCATTAGTCTGAAAAGCAAGGTATTGCAACAATTTCTTCTGGACTCTATCAAATTCTAAATAGATAGTGTGGCTACCAAATATATGCCGTCATTATTTGGTAGCCATACTATCTATCTAGAATTTGATAGAGTCCAGAAGAGGTTGTTGCAATACCTTGCTTTTAATACTAATGGTGAATATCCTCCTCGTTGATTTGACTTCATGATTTTGATTTCCACTCGAAGAGGGGTTCGTGAATCGTCTCCAAGAGTGGATGACAAAACTAGGAGACAAAGTTAGAACATCACTACCGAGAAATAAATGTATTAAACGCAAAACAATTGCGTTATTTTCCTTAACGCAGGCATTTATCATACCATCCGCGTATATAAAATATGGAGTATTGAAGTCAACTTGGAAATAGTATATTCAAAATTTATTGTTTCATATTGAAAACAACGTTTGTACCTAATTTGGTACGTAGACTTCCGCGGTCGTGGTCCATGCTATCTGCTTCTGGGTTTAGGGGCTGGAACCGCGTCACTTGTATATCTGCCGACGTTTCGTACCCATTTGTATGGGACATCTTCAGGGCTGAACTACTGCACTGAAACTGTTTCGCATCACTTGTATATCTGCCGACGTTTCGTACCCATTTGTATGGGACATCTTCAGGACTGAACTACTGCACTGAAACTGTTTCAGTGCAGTAGTCCAGCCCTGAAGATGTCCCATACAAATGGGTACGAAACGTCGGCAGATATACTAGTGACGCGGTTCCAACCCAGAAGCAGATAGAACGTTTGTACCTGGTTAAAATTTCTTTTTTTAGATGAAATCAATAATTTGAAAGTTATTTTAAAATCATAAAATTACAAGAAATGGTCTTCGGTTTAAAAAAAATATTAGAATTGAATAGATATTTCTTTTATTATCTGTATTTTTAGTAACCAATTATTTCTTACGAAATAAAATTGTTATTAATCTTGGTATTACAACGAAGTGCAGGAAGTAATTATTTGTAATTACCGTATAGTTTCGTAATTAAACGTCATTGATATTTTAGTCAATTGTTTATTATAAACCAATTAGGTGTGTCTATAAAGCATAATTTGTTGTCGTAGAGAATGCGTGTTAACCGTTAGGTGAATATAGAAATATTATGCAACGTGCGGCGTCGTGCAAATATATAATTTAACTTGCCCATATGTTGCCCATTACTGTTAACAATTATCTACAAATAAATTAACGGTAAATGACGAACAGCAGGTATCGAAATGGCAAATTTTAAACGTATTTTTTTGAAATAATATTCAATTTGAACAACAGCTTCTTCGCTGCCATGGAATCACCCATTTCAGCCGTAATAGCCAACCTATTTATCTAGGAATTAGAGAATAAAATACTCAATAATTCTCCCTTTCACATACCTTTTTTTAAAATGTATGTTGCCTGACTGTATTTTAGCAATACGAATCCATGCAGGCAGACAAACACTAACCAATTTGAATTCCTTTCACAAAAAACTTCAATTCACAATAGAATGCGAAAATAACAAGTGAACTTGAGTTTTCTGGATATAACAGTAACACACAAAGACGGTAACATTTACTCAAATTGGTACACCAAACAAACCTACTAATTCGGACAGATATATAACTTAGTAGACAGTTATTTTGAACAACATTACAATAAACATAAATAAAACTAAAATAATACTTTAAAAAACAATTATCCTTCGAACTTCAGAGAATAAAAATATCAAAAAAAGCTATTCACACTTAAAAACAGAAAAGAAAATAGATATTGTAAATAGAGAAAACACCGAGAATACCACCACAAACAATCACAAACCAAAACTCTTGACTTTACCATATTGTATGTACCACACCTATCAGAAAATCTATACAAACATTAAAAATACAATACAACATTAAAATAACCTACAAACTGAAAAATACAAGTAAGTCCTTTCTTACCAAAAACCAAACACACAGTATATAAGATAAAATGGCAATATTGTGAGGGTACATACGAGGGAGCGTGTTTATATTCGCGGAATGGGGGACAAGGGGTGGAAATAAAAAAACCAAATTATTTTTCTTTTTCAATATATTCACCTGCAAGACGGATACATTTTTCTCATCTTTCAATTAATTTATTTATACCCTCATAAAAAAATGATTTCTCTTTATCTGCAAACTACGCCGAAACTGCCTTCTTGACTTCATCATCGGCAGTAAATTTTTTACCCTGCAGCTCTTTTCTCATTTTCGGAAATAGGTAATAATCACTCGAGGCCAGGTCTGGGCTGTAGGGTGGGTGATTCACAATTTCGAAGCCCACCTTATGCAGGGCAGCTAACGCAACGCGGCTCTTGTGGACGGGCGCGTTGTCGTGCAAAAGCAGAACACCTTTTGTCAATTTTCCTCGTCTTTTCTCTTTAATGGCTTCTTTTAGTCGCTCTAATATTGAAGCGTAATATTCTCCGGTTATAGAAACACCTTTATCTTTATAATCGATCAACAATATTCCTTCCGAGTCCCAAAATACCGTTGCCATGAGTTTCCCAACTGATTGTGACACTTTAAATTTCTTGGGAGGTGCTGTGCCCTTTTTATGCCACTGCATGGAGTCTTGTTTAGACTCAGGTTCATAATGATGAACCCAAGTTTCGTCTCCAGTAACAATTCCACTCAATACACCATCCTTGTCTTCATTACAGAGGTCCAAAAATGCACGCGAACACTCTACGCGCCGTTGTTTTTGCGGCGGCGTGAGCATTCTCGGCACCCATCTTGCGCTGACCTTAGACATGCCGAGATGATCGTGTAGGATTTTAAAAATTGTTGTATCGGATACTCCAACCATTTCTGCGAGTTGTTTCTTCTTTAGTCGAGCATCTTCGAGTACAATTTGTTCAACTTTTTGGATAAGTGCTGGTGGTGCGTGGTCACCTCAATGCTCCTGCCCGGCCTCGGGTCGTCTTCAAGGGATTCCCTTCCTTGTTTAAATAAACTATGCCACTTGTACACCATGGTTTTTCCTGGACAAGAGTCGCCGTAAACCAATGACATCTCATTCATTATGGTCGCGACTGATTTTCCTTGCCTGGTAAGGAACTTTATAACGGCACGATATTCGATTTTTTCCATATTTCACTTTTCACTCCTGATTATGTTACTTGGTTGACGATAGCTCAAAGACTAACTGTCTAATAACAATGAAACTTCATTTTTATACTAATCATGCACGCTGCACGGGCCACGACCCCAATGGGCCTACTCACCCCTCTACAATCCGCTCATTCCGCGAATATAAAAACGCTCCCTCGTACATAGAACATATCTGGAATATGATAAGACTAAGGGCTGATTTATTTTCTAACCCTCCAATGAACGTACAACAGCTCATGATGCCCGCAAATTACTTAGAATGAACTTTCGCAGGATTTAATAAAATATTCTATTAGAAACATGTCCCCGAGCCTAGCAAACTATATTCATTTACGAGGCGCAGTAACTAACAATTAAAGTTTTTCTAAAAAGTTAATTTGGATATTGATGCATTCGGAATTTGTTGGAGAATATTTTTAGACATTTAGCGCAGGTAAGACCACTGCAAAGAATCAAAAAGAAAAGATGATTTAAACAGATATCAAAGATGAGATGGATCCCTGAAGAACACCTGAAAAAAAAAGTTTTGCTAATAGTAGAAAATGGTTTCAGAGTATTAGCAGCTTTAGTGAAGTTAGCATAAATGACATCAACGATAAAAACTTTGTGTTGTAATTATAACACGAATGAATAACATTGCGTTGTTAGATAAGTCATGTTCATATTTTGACGCGCTCACGTTAACTCGTAGTCTTAGGGAAATTGTTAGGTAAGTGGAATATTCTGCTAACTTAGTTGTAGCATACAGTTGTGGCTATCCTTTAGTGTAGTTTCTTTAATTTGGCGAATTCGGTTTGTGGTCTTGTGAAGAGTAAAAATACAAGAAAAAACGAGCATTTTCGGCATATCATATTATATCTACGGGGAATCTGCAGTTATCGATCATGCTGTACAGAACCGATATGCCCTGGAATAACTGATTCGAATACAGTAACAATTGTAGTGGATGAAAACCCACATTTTACACTGCGTGAGATTGCGGACGTCGTCGGAGTGTCGCATGTAACCGTTCAAAGATATCTCCAGGCTAAAAGGTACATCAATTGTGTTAATGTGTGGATTCCACATAATCTTAACGAACGGCAGCTAATGCGGTGTATGCTCTCTTGCAATTAGCTCATTAAAAGAAATAAGGAGAAACCTTTTGGGTGAAAATGGATTCTCTATAACAACATTCTGGGGAGCAGGTTTTGGTCTAAAAAAAGACAGCACACCCCAGACATCGTCAAAAATTAGTCTCCGCCCAAAGAATGTCATATTGTGTATTTGGTGAGATTTCGAGGGCATAGCCTACTGTGAGCTCAGCTTCAGCAAAAGTTCTTTGAATGACTGGACAATTTAAAACAAATCTCTTGCTAAACAACGACCTCGTTAGTTCATGACAACGCAAGATGGGATCCCACATATCTGTAAGCACCGTACAGAATTTGGTGGAGTTTCCCTTGGGATATTGTGTCTCACCTTCTATATAATCCAGATATTGTACTATACGATTATCAATTGTTTCGCTCTTTGCAAAATTCCCTTAATGGGAAATATTTCGAATCTATGGAAGACTTCGAAATCGACCATGGCAGATCTTTCGAGACTGAAGACGAAACCTTTTGGGAGAGATGGCATTATGAAATTACCTGGGCATGGGACCACAATAATAGAAAATAATAAACTGGACATTAGTTAAAAAGTACTTCTCTTTTAGAATATGTATTTCGTTGAATAAACAGTATAAAGTCAAACGGACATATAATACAACAACTTGATAGAAGTTCTACTTGAAAAATATTATTATTTTTTTACTTATTATAACGGATGTTTTTCTTAGAGGTATAGAACTTTGAAATGGAATAAAACAAGTATGATTTTTTTAAATTGACATGAAATTTACTTTATTCGAAAGATAATCTTCTGGCATTATAATTTAAATATGACTTCTGACATATGACCGCCACGGCTGGCTCGGACGTAGTCTAATCTGGAGGGCCAATTTTCGATGACTTTTTCCAACATTTGTGGCCGTATATCGGCAATAACGCGGCGAATGTTGTCCTTCAAGTGGTCAATCGTTTCGGGCTTATCGGCGTAGACTAGCGACTTCACATATCCCCACAGAAAATAGTCAAGCGGCGTTAAATCGCACGATCTTGGGGGCCAATTCACGGGTCCGAAACGTGAAACTATGCGGTTACCAAACGTTTCCTTCAATAAATCAATCGTGGCACGAGCTGTGTGACATGTTGCGCCGTCTTATTGAAACCACAACTCCTGCACATCATGATTGTTCAATTGAAGAACGAAAAAGTCAGTAATCATGGCTCTATAGCGGTCACCATTGACTGTAACGTTCTGGCCAGCTTCGTTTTTAAAGAAGTACGGACCAATTATTCCACCAGCCCGTAAAGCACACCAAACAGTCAGTTTTTCTGGATATAACGGTGTCTCAACATACACTTGAGGACTATCGTCACTCCAAATACGGCAGTTTTGTTTATTGACGTATCCATTCAACCAAAAGTGACCTTCATCGCTAAACAAAATTCGATTACGAAAATCGGGATCAACGGCAATCTTGTTTTGGGCCCATTCACCGAATCTACGCCTTGCTAGGTGATCGTGTGGCTTCAATTCTTGCACAAGTTGGATTTTGTAAGCACGCAAACCTAGATCTTTCCGCAAAATCTTCCATAAGGTGGATGGACACATATCCAATTCCTGTGCACGATGGCGGATAGACTGATTCGGGTCTTCCTCTACGCTACGCTCTACAGCAGCAATGACTTCTTCTGTACGCACTGTACGACGTCTCTCTGGATGCGTGTTATCATTTAGAGTATACGTGGTGCGAAAACGTTCCATAGTTAATCGAATTGATTGCTCTGATGGACGATTATGTTGATCGTAATATTGACGTAGTGCGCGATACGTATTTCGAACAGAACCATGATTTTCAAAATAAATTTGCACAATTTGCAAGCGTTGTTCAGGCGTCAGTCTATTCATGTTGAAATGACAAACCAAACTAAATATAAATCACTTAACAGCTGACAAAATGGCCGCCAGTTAAAAAAGTGTTGCCAACTTAAAGTTCTATACCTCTAAAAAAACACCCGTTATTTTATTATTATTTTGGCACCCCGTTTATATTAAAATCATAGTTACTCTAAATAACAAACGAAGGTACGCCATGTAAAATTACTGAACATAGTGAGCTTGCAAAGTCTTTCATATTTCATATTTCTGGGGAGTGTATGGTAACACTTTTATCATGTTGATTCTTATCTGGTTTTCATAAAACTATGACAATAGCAAATTTCAGAAAACGCCCACGTTCAAAGTTGAATTAATCAGCTTAGAAGAATGATAAACCACATTTTTTTTTAAATAATGAACACTGCATTCTATTTTTTTATATAGCGGCATCAGATTTTATTGTTTTACAATCGATTCTACACGAATTATTCATGTAACATACAGGTCTGTGTCGCTCCATATTTGGTAGTAATAAGTCTGGGACCAGTTCGTTTTACGGTTACGTTACGAGAGGTGTTGGTATTAAGAATGCTTTTTAAAAGAGGCAAAGGAAACCTCTCGAACTTAACACGCGCTTTCCCACAGTCATCGGGCACGCGGATTAATAAAACTCCATACCTACGACCGTGTGACTTTAAGTACCCGTGCCTATTGTAAGTCTGTGTTGGACACTCGCACTGTACGAGCGAACGTTGCGTTAGGAATTAAGTGTGTCAGAAACAATTAACGGCAAATAGTCGTAATTCATAAAGAACACATTTTAATCTCGAGTTTCAACGGTTGTGACGGCTTGTGAATGCTTAAGCATTGCTTGGCTTAGATCAAAATGCATAAATTGCGGTTACGGGCGTTACGAATAGCGCGCCGGTGACTTCATCCAAAACTGTTTGTGTTGTTCTTATTTGTAAAACTTGGTGCGATACGCTAAGAATAATATATGTATGAACATACGTATACGCACTTACAGGAACTGCTTCTATCATACTTAATCTTTATTATTAAGAATAAGACTGATATACAAAATATTTATAACAGAATGAAATGCAAATTAATTTCGTTTTTAGAATTGCCGAACAAAGCCAGATTACTGAATGAGTTTTGGATTAAGCGAACCGCGAAACGATCGTCGTAGCCATTGCCTCGTTCGGCAATGGTTGTCTTTATTATTTACGTTGCATGTACATAGCTACCGTTTATAGACACGTGTTGCTGTTTGCATGATCGTAGACGTTGTACTCGAATACAGACGAAGCAATATCAGTGCTTCCACTAGTATCGTAAAAATGGACTGGTTTATTTTTGTAGTACACATAAAGGGTTTTCCAATAGGGTCTTGACAACTTTTAATTCAATTTGTGAACGTACCCTTTCACTAATCATCGAACTGTCACTGTCAATTTATTCAGTAAACTTAACATTTTCATCATGTAAAGTACACGAACGAACAACGTCTGCAAATTATAAAAATTTACTACAGAAATTCAGAGTCGGTGACTGCTACTTTAAGAGCGTTAACTCCGATTTTCGGTCGTAATTCTCGCCCTAGTAGACAGGCAGTAACAAGTTTAATGCAAAAATTTGAGTCTACATATTCGTTGCGTGATGTTTCCGTGCCAGTGAGACAACGGTTTGGTCAAAGTGTCGAAAATATCGCTGTCGTTGAAACGTCCGTAGCAAATGATCCAAATTAGTCAATTCCACGGCGTTCCTAAGAGTTGGGCATCGCCCAGACCACTTTATGGCGAATTTTGCGTAAGGATCTTGGTTTATACCCGTACAAGATCAAGCTGACTCAAGAATTGAAGCCGATGGACCATTTGAAGCGACGTACGTTCTCCAATTGGGCTCTGGAAAAGATGCGCCAAGATGATCAATTTCATCGCAAAATCATTTTCAGTGACGAAGCTCATTTTTGGCTCAATGGGTTCGTCAATAAGCAAAATATGCGTTATTGGTCGGGTGAAAATCCACATGTGCTTCATGAAACACCACTTCATCCACAAAAAATAACTGTTTGGTGCGGTTTGCATGCCGGCGGCGTCATAGGGCCACATTTTTTCTTCGACGATAATGATCGTCACGTTACTGTGAATGGTAATCGTTATCGCGCCATGATTACCGATTATTTTTGGCCCGAATTGGAAGATATGGACTTGGACAACATGCGGTTTCAGCAGGACGGTGCCACAAGCCACACAGCACACATTACAATCGATTTATTGAAGAGTAAGTTTGATGAGTGTGTTATCTCAAGAAATGGACCTGTCCACTGGCCGCCTCGTTCGTGCGATTTAACGCCTCTAGACTTTTTTCTTTGGGGCTACGTCAAGTCATTGGTCTATGCCAACAAGCCGACAACGTTGGAAGAGCTCAGAGCCAACATTGAACGCGAAATAGCAGCCGTTTCGGCCGAATTGTGTGGCCGAGTCATCGAAAATTGGATCCAACGAATCGACCGCTGCAAACGTGCCCGCAGTGGCCATATGAACGAAGTCGAGTTCCATTCATAAATGTTTTGATTGTACTTCAACCCGATAATAAAGTTTTTGAAATATCTCAAATGGTCTGCATTTTATTTTGAAAAAAAGTGGTCAAGTCCTTATTGGAAAACCCTTTATATCCGCGTTTGTGGAGTCACTTAGGATCCTTAGGTGTTTATCTTAAACAATTCTTGTTCTTATAAGAAATGTACGAAGCATACTTCGCGAGAGATCTTAAAATTCCTTATATGTAACTTAATTGTAATAAAATCGCCAGTTTAATCTCTAAATCTCAAAATTGAAATGGGCAGGAAACCACTCAGAAATTATCTTTAATGAGAATCGAAGTAAATGAACCGTCGGTATAGATATCAAATTAACTGTTAATGATGCTACAAGATAATACAACGTGCGTATGTATAGCGTTCAAGCTACGAGTGTGCTTTGATATTCATTATTTTTATTTATTTTCTTATAACCTAGTTAGATACCGTTTTTATTTCATAAACTTAATTGCAGATTTAACATATCGCATATTTCAATTATTATCATGTTTTCTTTTTCACTTGCGTGCATTTAAACTGTAAGCTAGTGTAATTAAATCGTAAATGTACAACAAAAGATATCTCTGAATCCACAGTTCCGATACAATTCAATGGTAAATTAACTCTTAATTAATATTATGCCGTCTGAATGTGTGTTGTAAATAATGTAGTTGCCCTGACGTCAGAGATATTGTACAGGCGGTGCAGTGCTGCTCTGTTATCGCTCTCAGACACAATAGGTGAGCTTCTGAAGAAAGTTAATTGGAGCAAACGCGACCTACTTAATGATATCGTCAATGTGTATGAGCGTGAGATAAGAGTTTATGTCGAGCACTTGGCCTTGTTATTCACCATGAATTCTGCTTATAGACATGCACATTATCTCGACCCATTACGAATAAGTAGATTTAAATTGAAACCATATATACGTTAATATACATATACATATAATACGTAACCATTTACATATACCAGGTTGTTCAATAAGTTCTGTCGTTCGATAGGACAAACACGATTTTATGGTTTGAAATACATTTTAGTATTCAATGTAATCTTTAATGCAATTGTTCCAGTGATGAATTTATGGATTCCAGTCCTAAAGTGAGAATCCGGAAGACTGTCGAAATAAAGGGTGACCACGGGATGTATTTACATTTTTGATGTGACTGTACTCGGCCTCGGCAAATCATGGGGGAGGGGCGGGCGGTCATTCACCTCCCAAGCAGTGGCCATTTAGGTATTCCAGTCGCAATGGAGCCGTGGACAGTTCAACATCGCGTGTTTACGTACGATTCTTATGTAAGAAACAATGATTCAGTGGTAGCGGCTCAGCGTGATTTTCGCATTCATTTTAACGTTGGACGGCATGGAGCCGTACCTACCCGACCAACGATTATGAAATGGGTTACAAGTTCTCGGTCCACAGGCAACATTATGGGGAAGAAACCACCAGGCGCTACACGAACAGTGAGGACTCCGGAGAACATTGACAGAGTGAGAACAGCAATGATTAGGAGTCCTGGTCGTTCAGCTCGACGGCACGCATCTTCATTACACATGGGACGTAAGTCGGTCCGAAAAATTTTGAAACGGGATCTCAAGTTTCATCCTTACAAGATTGTGTGTGTACAGGAGTTAAACGGTTGGATTTCGCTACTCAAATGCAAGTTCTCCTTCACGATGAGCCTGAAGTTCTGATTTTCATGAGCGATGAAGCTCACTTTTACCTAAATGGGACAGTGAACCAACAGAACTGCAGATACTGGGCAGAGAAAAACCCAAGACAGCTTCATGCGAAACCTCTCCATTCGCCTCGTGTGACTGTATGGTGTGCGGCGTCGAGACAACATGTTATTGGCCCCTTCTTTTTTGAAGAGGATCGAGTTGCGGTGACAGTGAACACGAATCGGTACGTGCGTATGATCACCGATTTTTTTTTCTTACAACTGCAGATGCTCAACTTGCAACAGGACATATGGTTTCAGCAAGATGGAGCTACTGCACACACAGCAAGAGTTTCGATGACATTGCTGCGAAACTTGTTCCCAGGTCATGTCATTTCAAGATTTGGAGATGTGCCCTGGCCTCCTCGTTCTCCCGACCTCAACATCTGCGATTTTTTTTTGTGAGGACATTTGAAGGAGAAAGTTTTTCAACGCAAACCTCGTAATTTGGAAGATTTGAAAGAGGCAATTCGTGAAGAGGTGGCATTAATCACCGAGGAGACACTACAGCTAGTATGGCAGAGCTTCCTCAACAGAATTGAAAACTGCATCAGAGAAGACGGCCGTCACCTTCCTGACCTTATTTTTGCAAGTTAAATTAAATGGTATATCCTAACAAACATGTCAGAAAAGTAAATATATTTTTTGTTTAAAAAATTAACACCGTTTTGCTGTTTTCAAAATGTTAATACTTCCCGTGGTCACCTGTACGACCAAATACGCTATGGCCTCTTCGTTCGATGAAAATCGTTTTCCACGCATGAATTTTTTAAGAGCAGAAGTCAGAGGGAGCTAAATCTAGAGAATAGGATGGATGTTACAAAAATTCGTACTTTAGTTCACCGATTTTTACGATGGTTTTTTGAGCTGTTTGAGAAAGTCTTTCTGTGTTGATGAGAAATGATTTTTTTATTCTGCAAGTCTTTCCTCATAAATTTTTATATCCAGCTGGTCCAAAAGGTTACAATAATAATTTGAGTTTATTATTTTACCAGTCTGGAGGTAATCCGCGAACAAAATTCCTTTCACATCCCAAAAAATCTGATGATAACACCTTTTTGACAAATTTCCGAACCCTAACTTGCTTCGGAGCCAAAGTACCAAGTAATGACTCGTGTAAAACCTCAATGTTGCTCGCAAAATTTGATCAAACCAGATCAAGTGTTCTGTCATTCGCATTTATAACGCTGTTAAATTGGCGCAGGTCCAAAGAAACCATAAATAACAAAAACGAATTAAGTCTTGGATCGGAAAAATCATGGAATTTAACTATTCTTTTATTAACTAGAAGCGAAGTTACGTTTATTCATTTGCTTTTTTGTTTATCTTTTATTATTGTGATACTTGCACTTGTAGGAAGTTTCTTACCTAAAACAGGGCACGTTCCTTACATCGACATACTTATATACAGGGTGATGCTATATTTATTAAACAAGATGGTGCCTAAAACACGCGAGTTGTCGGTAGGGGAACGCGCCCAAATAGTCCTACTGCATTCCCAGAAGTTATCAATAGCTGCAATTGCAAAAAAAAAATGTTCGCGATGTGCAGTCCGTACAACCATTAGTCGCTATCAGGAGAGTGGGTCGTTTGTTAACAGACCAAAAAGTGGCAGAACACCCTGTACCTCGATTAGAGAAGACAGAATTTTACAAAGACTGGCTCTGAGTGATAGGAAAAAATCGTCGAAACAGTTCGCCAGTGAGCTGAAACAGCGTTATCGCGTAACAGTTTCTGCGCAAACAGTGAGAAGGCGTCTCCAGCGTGCTGGTTTACGAGGGTGTAAAGCGCGACGTAAACCGCTTTTAACTGACGCTCATAAAGAGAAGCGGTATTTATGGGCCAAACAACATGAAAATTGGACAATCGAGAAGTGGTCGAAGATTCTTTGGTCTGATGAATCGAATATCGAGGTATGTAAGTACATCTTCATGACTAATATTCTTATCGTTGTATGCTATTCAGTCTACATGTAACATTAAACAAAATTAATCCTGTCTAAGTGCTAACTTTCTTCTTTTGCCTAGCAGCTTTGGGGACTACCTGGGACGCTATACGTTCGGCGTAAGCAAGGGGAAGCTTATGAACCACAATGTATCATTCCCACAGTAAAATTTGGAGGTGGTAGTATCATGGTTTGGAGTTGTATGTCTGCATACGGTGTTGGAGAAGTGTACCTGTGCGATGGACGGATGAATAGCCAACGCTATTTAGCCATGTTGGAGGAAGTATTAGAACCGTCTGTGCTAAAACTATTCGACCAGGATATTCCACAACACATTTTTCAGCAAGATAATGCGCCCTGCCACAAATCGGGAGCTGTAATGCGTTGGTTCGAGGAAAACGCAGTGGAAGTATTGTATTGGCCGTCACAAAGTCCCGATTTGTCGCCCATTGAAAATTTGTGGCGTATCTTAAAAACTAAGATCACGGAACATAAATGCCTGTGAAAAGCAGAATTATCAACAAAAATTCGCGAAATATGGGCTGCAATACCACCGGCAGAGTGTTACAATTTAGTAGCAAGTATGCCTCGACGAGTGCGAGCTGTCATTAAGGCCAAGGGGAAAGCGACAAAATATTGATAAATTGTACTATATTACTAAATAACACTTTGTATATAATTTTCACAACAGTTTTATTTTCTTCACCTCTCTTTTGACTAAACTATACAAACTATATATGTATGTATGTACATAAATTCGTAAGGTGTCTAATACATTTGAGCATGGTTGTATATTATAACATGTAATATAGAAGTATACGTTTTAACTTAAGATTGGATTTTATTTCGTTAAAACTCTAAAATTGTAGGGTGGAGTAATTTAATATACAGGCACTGTAGTAGTCGTCTTTGTGGTGTAAAGTATTATAACAGATCATTTATTTTTGACTTACCCTCGTACATAATAAAAAATATTTATTCTTGCATTTTATAAATATTGTGAGAAAACCTTCAACCTATCAAACCATTAAAACACGACACTATGAATTCTTCGTCTTCAAACAATACGAATGTTATTTACCGTTGCCTACACTTTCCTTGTTCGGAACAATCGTAAACAACATTCTGTTTACGATTTACGGTAAAACTTGCGGTTATACACGCTAATTAATTAAAACAAATTATAGTCTTCAGTTCTTTAGAAATTCCGACGATTTCTAAAAATTGCCCTTAGTAATTAGACGGTTCCAGTTCGCTTATAAACACGATTCCATTTCCAGACGATCTCTTAGTCATCTTGTATCAAATAATAGTTTCTGGAAATGAATTAGTATACATCCGCGCAACATGAATAGGACCACCCGACTTGTTGCAAGCTTTCGGTGGTTTGAAAAACAATTCATTTACTAAAAATACAATGCAAGTTTGTAATGGTATGATATGGCAAATAATACGCATTATTGCGCAATAGTGCCTAACGTTATGCATTGGGTGACGTAAGTACCACATACATATAAAATGCACCGCGCCGGTTGGATACGACCAGTATTTAATAGTAAGCTACCGGATGAGTGTCGAGTTACAACGTCTATCCGGATAAACAAACATCTGTAATTAAGGGTATTGTGCAACGATGGGACGACAGAAGTGCTTAAGTATGGAAGAAATTGGAAAAATTAAAGCGTTCCATCAAGAAGGGTATTCCTCAAGGGCTACTGCAAAGAAAATAAGTCGATCACACCAGGTTGTGAACAATTTTATTAGGGATCCCGAGAATTATGGAAAACGTTTTAAAGGGCGAACAACATCCGTTACAACTAAGAGAGAACGTCGAGCCATATTACGCAAAGCATCGAATTCGGCATTAACGGCAAGACAAATCGCGAATAACGTTGGAACGAATGCATCGGTAAGAACTGTACAGAAGTTACTGAAGACCTGTCCGCATTTAAAACGTTTGAAAATTAAACGACGGCCTCCTTTAAGGGAATTTCAGCGCACTGCACGTCTTCAGTTTGCTCAAGCAAAAATGGGGTGGACAAGAGAATGGCAAACTGTTATTTTCAGTGACGAGAAGAAGTTTAATTTAGATGGCCCGGATGGGTTTTCTTATTATTTCCACGATTTACGTAAAGATGAAGTGATTCAGTCACGAAGGCGAGCCGATGTTGGTTCAGTCATGGTATGGGGAGCTGTTTCCTATAACGGACCTGTTGATTTAGTAATAGTGAAGGGCAGACAGAATTCGGAAAAGTACGTCCAGCTGCTGCAACAGGTGAAAGACAAATTTTCCAACGTTATGGCAGGTGGGCCATTTATTTTCCAACAGGATAATGCCAGTATTCACACCGCGCGCATTGTTCGACGCTGGTTTCAAGAACAAGGCATGGAGGTTCTCGATTGGCCACCGCTCTCCCCCGACCTGAACATCATAGAAAATGTTTGGGGATGGTTGTCGCGTAAATTGTACTCCAATGCTACCCAATTCAGTTGCGCTGACGAACTAGAGCAGGCGCTGAAACGAAGTTGGGCGGAACTTCCCGTTGACTACTTGAGAACCCTGTATAATTCCATTCCATCCCGACTATTTGAGGTTATAAGAAATAATGGCAAAAGTACTCATTATTGAACAATAAAGTATTTTGTTATTGCAAACGAATCTTTTATTTTGTAGATTGGTCGTATTCAAGTGGCGTTTAATTACTCTACTTATTGTCATTAGTAACGTACATTTGCACTGACTTTTACAAAAATTATATTTGGTACCTACATACATCTTTTTATCAACCCTCTTATTTTCGAAAATAACAATTCCAGCGCGCTACCATGTTTATACCAACTACAAATGTCATATATGCAGTTGGTCCTATTCATGTTGCGCGGAGTGTACATTCTGACTGAGGTAGTTATTAAGCATGCCAAGAAATAGTCAAGAGCCGTATTGTTATTCTAAATTATTGGTTGTATAACTGGCAGCGAATGTAATAATTTAACTGCATTCAAAAGTATTATTTACCACCATACGTGTCACTAATATATAATATTCATGTGTAAATGGAGAAGAGAGAAAACTGAAACGGTGTTGTTATTCTGAGAAATAAATGAAAGCAAACGTTGTCATCATTATTTTAGGGAATTGTTATTGTTATGGCGGTATGATGTCATTAGTTAATAAGCATGAAGTTTATGTACCTAAAAATTTGTCATTGTGTATCTGGCAAACTGATTTTTTCATTGTCGTATATTAAGATGTCTTTAATGGAACGCGAAAGGAAATATTAAAGATTCCTGCTTAATAATTTTATACGAAACAACATTTAAGTAATTAGTGTTCGAATGTATAGAAATTTGCATTTTAATTAAAAAATATATTGGGTCTGGGAAAAAGTTCGTGGCGTTTTTCCCGATAGATGGCATTGGTTGCCGATAACTAAAGAACAACAAGTCACAGTGACACCACCGACGGCTCGTTTTTTAGATGACCTTCCGAACGTTAGTTTGAGCGTAGAAACATTGTAATCGGTGCAGTGGTTGGAAAGTTATTCGCACTTGAAAATGGAGAAGAATAATGAGAAATTTCGCTATATTCTGCAATATTATTATGATAAGGGGAAGAACGCTGCGCAGGCTTGTGATAAAATTTGTGCTGTGTACGGTGAAGGTACTTTATCGAAATCTGTTGCGCGGAAATGGTTCGCTCGCTTTCGTTCTGGAAATTTCAATGTGAAAGATGAGTCACGCTCCGGTCGTCCAATCACTGAAAAATCTGATGAAATTCTTGAAAAAGTCCAACAAGATAAGCATATCAGCAGTGTCGATATTGGCATGGAGCTAGGCATTGACCACAAAACTGTTTTGAACCATTTACACAAAGCTGGTTACAAAAAAAAGCTTGACGTATGGGTTCCTCATGAGTTGAGCGTGAAAAACATGATGGACCGAATTAACATCTGCGATGCGCTGCTGAAACGGAATGAAATCGAGCCGTTTCTGAAACGTTTAATAACCGGAGATGAAAAATGGATTACGTACGATAATCGGAAGCGTAAAAGATCGTGGATAAAGGATGGTGAGCCGTCACAAGCGTTCGCTAAGCCAACATTGACGCCAAAAAAAGTGATGCTGTGTGTATGGTGGGACTGGAGGGGAATCGTCCACTACGAGCTACTTCCAACTGGTCAGACGATTGATTCTCAACTCTACTGTGCACAACTAGAGAGATTACGCCAGGCGATTGAAAGAAAACGGCCCGAATTGATTAATAGGAAAGGTGTTGTCTTCCATCATGACAACGCCCGACCACACACTTCTTTGATGACCCGTCAAAAATTGAGAGAGTTTGGTTGGGAAGTTTTGATGCACCCACCTTACAGTCCGGATATAGCACCCTCTGACTATCATCTGTTTCGATCTCTGCAGAACTCTCTCAATGGAATTAAGTTGGTTTCAAAAGAAGCCTGTGAAAACTACTTGATTCAGTTTTTCGACCAGAAACCACAGAAGTTTTTCACCGATGGGATCATGGATCTACCAAAAAAATGGCGAAACATTGTCGATAATAATGGAGCATATTCGGTTTAAATGAATTCGTCCACGCGCCATGCGGGGACCAGTTGAATTTTACTGAAAAAACGCCACGAACTTTTTCCCAGACCCAATATAAAAGTAAATATGTATACTTATGATTTTTGTTGCTCTGAATGTACACTACCGGTCATATTTATTTGCCCACCCTCAGTTTTAGCCAAAATTATTAAACTATCAAATGCGTACTGGAAATTTATTTATTGTACCAATACAATAGTGTAAAATAAACATAAAATAGTTACATTTTTCTTATATAAAAACTTTATCATTAATTATTATTAAATTTTGCTCTCATCAATGTGCCCGCCTTTATTTTTGATAATTGCGGCACATACCCGCGGCATACTTTCGATTAATTTTTGCAGTGTATCTTCTGTAATTTGCGCCCAGGCTTCTTGAAGTTGTTCCCACAGTACAGTGGTGGATGATGGAGCACGTTCTCGAACCTTCCGGTCCAAATCTTTCCAAAGAAGCTCTATTGGGTTCAGATCAGGACTTTGAGCTGGCCATACCATTATAAAGATTTGTCCTTGCTCTTCTAGTTGACGCAAGTAATCGCCACACAATCTAGAAGTGTATTTCGGATCGTTGTCCTGTTGAAATACAAAGTTTTCGCCAAGAATCCTTAGTCCTGAAGGAACAGCGTTATTTTCCAAAACTTCCTTGTAGCCTTCTTTTCTTAGGATTCCCTCAATTTTGACGAGATCGCCTACAGATCTTCCACCAAAACACCCCCAAATCATTACTGAACCTCCTCCATGTTTAGATCGCGCTCTATTCATTTCAGCAGCAATTTCTGGTGATGTTTTTCGTCTATCACGTCTACCTATCCGTATTAGATGCCGGTCATCTACAGATGTCGTCGCTTTGCGTCGTCCAGATCTTCTTTTGTTGGAAAATGTACCACTTTCTTCAAATTTTTTAACGTTATAATCAACGGTTCTACGATTTAATCGTAATTCTTTTGTAATTTCGCGATTACTTTTACCCGTACGATGATAAGCAATTATCATAGCACGCACTTCAGCAGATAATTCCTTCGTCTTCGGCATTGCATTAAAACATTCACAATAACTCTCTATTTCACTGTTTTCGCAACAAAAGATGAACGATGACTGACATAAAATTTATTTTCCTTTTTGAATAACACATCCTAATATTGTAATTAGTTAGTACAATAACACAATATTGGTAATACCTTTCGGAAATGTAGGTAAAACTGTTAATACTGTAGGGATTAGCCTATATAATATTTATGGTATTTTTCCAATTTATGACACCTTTACGATATACCATAAACAATTTAAGATTTTCATAGAAATTCAAATGGAATTACTTCCACTAATAATATTGTTGAATAATTATAATACAAATTTTTCGAAAGATAATCCGTATTTCAGGAAATACAAATAAATATGACCGGTAGTGTAAATACACCGTGTAATAGAATCGTACACATTTTGTAACAATAATAATACTCTTTCTCTAGCGGCTAAACTTGTTTTTTTCATTAAGAACGTAACATACATAGTCAGTCACAAAAGTGTTCGTACACTTTGTGAATGTTGATTATCAAATGCGACGATCCCGCTACAATAAAGCATATTTATTTCGATTTAAGAACGTTAAATAAACTCCAAATACCTAACGGAAGGAATTGGGCAAATGCTCTGAGTATCACGTAATTGTGCAAAATAAAAATTTGATGATGGTGATAATACAAGATGGGTCGTAAAAGTAACCACATGTCTGGTAATATGTGCGAGTTAAAAACACTATACAAAGAAAACAAAATCCTTAAGTCAAATACACTGCTCAAAATAATTAGGGGATATTTTAAGAAATGTTAATAGAATAAATAAATAAAGAATGTAGCACCTTAAAAACATTTTATATTTAATTGACACGTTTGAACTAGTTTGTGCACATTATAAAGTTACTAAGGCACTAGGGCAAATAAATATCGTTAAATGTATACATAATTATGAGACTTTATAAGAAGTTTTATTGATAAAATGACGAAAAATCTATTGTTAATAATGCGTACGATCTCCACTAACGGCAATAAAGATTTGTCATCTCATCGGCATTGATTGAATCAGGACATCAAAAAATTCTTGCGGAACATTATTCTATTCCTCTATTAGATGAAATTTGAAGTTCCTGAACTATACACCGTGGCATATTTCTTGCTGCAACACGTCTTCCTAAGGCATCCCAAGCATGTTCGATAGGATTACCATCAGGAGAATTTGCTGGCCAGTCCATTCTATTGACACCCAATTGTTCAATCCAGTTATTCACGATGTTTGCTCAATGTGAAGGAGCATTGTCATCCATTAAAATGAACCTTTCACTCATAGCGCTAGCGTACGGAAGATCAATGGGTCTCTAAATTTCATCCAGATATCTCTGAGCAGTCAGGTTGCCGTTCTGTATCAGAGGAGGTCTGTATGACTGCCTGCGCTTATCCCAGCCCAACGCATTACACTCGCACCTTCATATCGCCGCCTTTCTCAAAAAAATTGTGGCTGATTACATGTTCCAGGTTTACGCCAAATTAAAATACGTCTATTATCTGGATTCCTCACAAAACAATACTTGCGCCCAGTCATCGTGATTCCAATTTCTATGCTGCTCAGCCCATAGTCTTTGCAACCTTTTGTGAAGAGCAGTTACTGGAACGCATACTAGAGGTCTTCGAGCATATATGCCAGCGTTATGAACACGATTTCTTATTATCTGAGTTGATACTACTCTTCCCGTAGCAGCAGCAAGCTCACTTCTAAGCTGCATTGCGTTATGAGTGCGGTTTCTACGTGCATATACTGTTAGGTATCGATCATCTCTTGGCGATGTAGATGCTGGGCGTCTCCCATTTTTTAAAATTCTTAGATAACTCAAAAAATTCCTTCACAACTAATTATATACAATCACATTATTTACATAGATATTCAATACATTTGCAAATTCATTTATGAGTTTATTTACATATATTCACTAATTGTAAGTATTACTGTATCTGTCATTAGTTATTTCACTATCCAAAATTCTAAATCAAAATTAATTTTACAACATATGTATCTGATACTTATAAACGAGTACCTTTACTTATTAATATGTTTTAATCATTGTGACCTTACAAATAGTATTTTTTTGAATTTATTTTGAATGTCGAGATAGTAATAGTTTCATTTGTCTTAAATATTCCTTGCATATTGCACGGCATAACATTATATTCTTTCTATTAAGCACAGTTTTGAGAACTATTGCACTTGTCTTATATTTACTAGAGTTCGATTATTTAGAGAAGAAACTTCAAGGTCAATGCGCTCGGACGAAATTTGGTTTAGGACGAGTCAATTATGCGCCGAAGAAGGGACCCTGTTTGCAGTGGTGTCCATTGTTGTTTGTGTGTTTAGAGTGTGTGTGCTGTTTTCTTTGTTCGTACTTGTTAGCTTCATAAGTTATATAAAAGACTATTTTTTCAAAACCATTTTATCAGTTCTATCTTTATTTAACTGGTAAGTGAAAAATTATGACGATTGAAGTAAAAAATATATACAGAAATATTAAAGTTAGGTTAAGTATTGTTTGAATGCTACCGTGTTACGCCTATGGTAGAATTTCGTAGCGCAGATTATGATGAGACATAGTTTCTTCTCTAAACAATCGAACTCTAACTGAAGGTCGATTTAACAAATTTTGACTCGTGTTGAAAAGTCTTAGATTAAATGCTTAGATTACAACGTTAAATTCAAATGTCATAATAATCGGAAATAATTTACTTCTATATAATTTGGTACGTAGACTTCCGCGGTCATGGTCCATGCTATCTGCTTCTGGGTTTCCGGGCTGGAACCGCCAGTTCCAGTTTGAGTGCAGTAGTTAAGCCCTGAAGATGTCCCATACAAATGGGTACGAAACGTCGGCAGAAATAATAGTGACTCGGTTCCAGCCCGGAAACCCAGAAGCAGATACTTCTATATAATTTATATTTTGACAGAAATATAAAAGAAATCCATTCATCAAACTTGAATCCGGATATAAAAAAAGAAATAATCCCATAATAAGATGGAAATTATTACACGTTGTACATGAAAATGTAAATAGTGCCTCCACAAAAGAATCTACAATTCCTTCCTTACTTTTGTCGAAATTTGTACAATATTTTTGTCTGAGATATTGGAACAGCTGGCTCGCCCAGTCACCTAATTTTTGCTACAAATGCAAATTACTAAGTACATTTGAATACAATCCGTCAAATTGTTTTTAAAGGGTACCAACAGACACAAAAATTTAGTCGGCAAGTTATGTGTGCGTCAGATCGTCTTTAAAAGTTTACAGAACCTACGCTATGTATTCTGTATGTAAATGTAATTATGGACTTGTGAGAGAGTTGAAAGTAAAAGCAAATTCGATTTGATATCCGAGATGATTTCAAAGCAAGAGCTAACCGTAAAGAGAAGAAAAAACACGGACGGAGCTTCTGAGAACCACACATATTAAATATTAGTAAACAAACCGCAAACCAAATATTAGGTTTTTAAATCTAGAATGTTTTTCTAACCGATTATGGTATTTTCATTATGTACATACATGATGTTATATACGTTGATTCCATATAGGAATCGTCAAAACGTATAAATAATAATTGAATATGCATATAATCGATATTATTACGACTTAAATTGATTTGGAAATAATTTAATTCAAAGGGAATTTAATCATTACATTACATTACACCACTGTTAAAAAAGTTTTTTTACAAAAATTTTAAAATATGAAAATAGTAATCTAAAACTTAATAGAGGTTGGTAGAAAAGTTTTGAAAGCGAAAATGAAACAATGTGAATTTTTAAATGAAATTAATTTTTTTATTCAATGTAATCTCCCTCAACTTCAATACATTTATTCCAATGATCCTCCAATAATTTTATACCATCTTTGTAATGATTTTCTGGAAGCTCTGCAAAATACTGTTCCACGGCTGAAATAGCTTCTTCATTCGATGAAAAACGCTTTCCACGAACGAATTCTTTCAAGTTTCTGAAGAGGTAGTAATCCCTTGGAGCCAAATCTGGTGAATACGGTGGTTGTTCAAGCAATTCGTACTTTAATTCATTCAATTTAGCCATCGTCAAAACACTTTTGTGTGAAGGCGCATTGTCTTGATGAAAAAAATTTTTTTTTTCGCTAAACCAAGTCTTTTTTCACGAATTTTTGCATCTAGTTGATCTAAAAGGTTACAATAATACTCTGAGTTAATTGTTTTACCTTTTTCAAGATAATCAATCAATAAAATTCCTTTTGCATCGCAAAACACTGATGTCATAACCTTTTTTGCCGATCGTCCCGACTTCACCTCTTTTGGAGTTAAACAACCAGCCGTAGTCCACTGTAATCGTTCTTGTTTCAATTTAGGATCATGGTGGTAGATCCAAGTCTCATCCATAATTATAAAACAACGCAGGAAATCGGTTTTATTCCGCTTGAAACATATCAAGTTACGCTGAGAAATTTGTTTTCGATCCAGTTTTTGTTGAATTGTTAACGAATGCAGCACTAACTTTCCAAACAGCTTTTTCATATGTAATTCTTCATGTAAAATATGGAGTACTCGTTCGTCTGAGCTGCCTATGATATTAGCAATTTCACGCTTAGTCAAATTCGGATCATCGCTAACCATATTATGTACTTGCTCAATGATTTCTGCTGTTGCAGTTTTTGGTCGTCCACTACGTGGTTCATCTTCAACCCTTGTACGACCACGTTTAAACTCTAGAACCCACCGATTTACTGTTGGAAATGAAGGCGCACATTCCTTTAACACGTTCACCATTTTTGTATGAATCTCTGTTGCTGATAAACCTTCCAAAACAAAGAATTTTATTACAGCGCGATATTCAGTTTTTTCCATTGTTAAAAAATACACCGACACGTCTAATTCAAATGGATTGCTAACAATGAATGAATTGACACATCGAGATAAAATGTTTAGTGTGTTCATATGACATATGAAATATTAAAATAGCGTATGAATTTTGATTCCTCTACTGCTCAATAGGTGTCGCTTTCAAAACTTTTCTACCAACCTGTAAAATATGTAAGGTGTAGCGTTACTAATACAAAATAAGAGGTGATTCATATGGAGGTACTTCTTTCAAAAATTAAAAAAATAAAAAGTTCAATTTTATCGGGTATTCTTTATTATCATACAAAAGAACCATTCTTGACATTTACTTTTTAAGAACTATTTCCTTCAAATGTTATCATCATCAGATGATGACAACTTAGTTGTCGAAATACGTATACAGAAGGACGAATATTAATGTGGACAGGGGTTATATATCAACCTTCAATGATTACGTCCTACATTGTACTTGTGAAGGAGAAACAATTGCATTTATTTTTGCTCTTCGGTGCTTCTACGGTGCACTAATCATTTACGCTTTCTATATTAAAACAATGTATAGCGCTAATTCTTTTACACGATAGAAATACTTATCGTAACTTTTTATTGCATCCTCTCAATTCGGTAATATGATATAAGCGATATTCGTTAGAAAAGTAATGATCACGGGAGTGTAACAGAAAGCGTAACTTAACCAATCTGTCTTTATTGATTTTATTCCAAGGAAAAAAGAATAATACATAAGTTCCGCGAAGTGGCCATGAAGACCTTGGTTTCAATTACAATTGCCGTCCGTCACATAAAAAGCATCAGTCGCAAAAAATTAGATTTATTCGCAATTGTGTCTGCAAATTATAATTACAAAACAAATTTATCGATCATTATTCTGACGAATGTGTGTTGTAATTTCCTGTTTATCTAAAATTCGTAACGATGATCACGCTACAGTGATCTATTACACGTATATGTTGGCGTGATCACCTCAGTTTGCCTTATATGTAAAAGTACGCCTGAATATTTTACGAGAATCATTGTATATACACTCCGCGCAACATGAATAGGACCACCCGACTTGTTGCAAGCTTTCGGTGGTTTGAAAAACAATTCATTTACTAAAAATACAATGCAAGTTTGTAATGGTATGATATGGCAAATAATACGCATTATTGCGTAATAGTGCCTAACGTTATGCATTGGGTGACGTAAGTACCACATACATATAAAATGCACCGCGCCGGTTGGATACGACCAGTATTTAATAGTAAGCTACCGGATGAGTGTCGAGTTACAACGTGTATCCAGATAAACAAACATCTGTAATTAAGGGTATTGTGCAACGATGAGACGACAGAAGTGCTTAACTATGGAAGAAATTGGAAAAATTAAAGCGTTCCATCAAGAAGGGTATTCCTCAAGGGCTACTGCAAAGAAACTAAGTCGATCACACCAGGTTGTGAACAATTTTATTAGGGATCCCAAGAATTATGGAAAACGTTTTAAAGGGCGAACATCCGTTACAACTAAGAGAGAACGTCGAGCCATATTACGCGAAGCATCGAATTCGGCATTAACGGCAAGACAAATCGCGAATAACGTTGGAACGAATGCATCGGTAAGAACTGTACAGAAGTTACTGAAGACCTGTCCGCATTTAAAACGTTTGAAAATTAAACGACGGCCTCCTTTAAGGGAATTTCAGCGCACTGCACGTCTTCAGTTTGCTCAAGCAAAAATGGGGTGGACAAGAGAATGGCAAACTGTTATTTTCAGTGACGAGAAGAAGTTTAATTTAGATGGCCCGGATGGGTTTTCTTATTATTTCCACGATTTACGTAAAGATGAAGTGATTCAGTCACGAAGGCGAGACGATGTTGGTTCAGTCATGGTATGGGGAGCTGTTTCCTATAACGGACCTGTTGATTTAGTAATAGTGAAGGGCAGACAGAATTCGGAAAAGTACGTCCAGCTGCTGCAACAGGTGAAAGACAAATTTTCCAACGTTATGGCAGGTGGGCCATTTATTTTCCAACAGGATAATGCCAGTATTCACACCGCGCGCATTGTTCGACGCTGGTTTCAAGAACAAGGCATGGAGGTTCTCGATTGGCCATCGCTCTCCCCCGACCTGAACATCATAGAAAATGTTTGGGGATGGTTGTCGCGTAAATTGTACTCCAATGCTACCCAATTCAGTTGCGCTGACGAACTAGAGCAGGCGCTGAAACGAAGTTGGGCGGAACTTCCCGTTGACTACTTGAGAAACCTGTATAATTCCATTCCATCCCGACTATTTGAGGTTATAAGAAATAATGGCAAAAGTACTCATTATTGAACAATAAAGTATTTTGTTATTGCAAACGAATCTTTTATTTTGTAGATTGGTCGTATTCAAGTGGCGTTTAATTACTCTACTTATTGTCATTAGTAACGTACATTTGCACTGACTTTTACAAAAATTATATTTGGTACCTACATACATCTTTTTATCCAACTACAAATGTCATATATGCTTATTCATGTTGCGATATTAAAACAATGTATAGCGCTAATTCTTTTACACGATAGAAATACTTATCGTAACTTTTTATTGCATCCTCTCAATTCGGTAATATGATACCTCTCAATTAGGTAATATGATATAAGCTTATTTTCGAAAATAACAATTCCAGCGCGCTACCATGTTTATACCAACTACAAATGTCATATATGCAGTTGGTCCTATTCATGTTGCGCGGAGTGTACAAGGTTTTTGGTTAACAGCGACACATTTAGATTGTAATTAACTGATGTAGTCTTTACTTGATGAAAATCCATAATAAAATGAAACACAAAAACTCAGTTGTGTGATTTTTATAAAATATTTTTATTGAAAAACAATAACAATTGTTTCGCCAACACTGTGACTTCTTCACACTAAAAAGTAAGCATAACACGAACGGTATATATTCTAGTCAAATAGAAGACTATTTTCAAGATGGGGGTGATATATCAGGTTGCTCAATAAGTTTTGTTGCTAGACAAGAGATGGCGCTATTAGGTTCGTTATATTTTTCTAAAAATTGTACTACTTTTATACGAACACTTGTGAAGTTTTCTAATTCGTATATTTACAAGTGTTCAAAGTTGATACGTCATGGTATGTTTTTGCAATCGAAAAAATTGAGTATCGTGCAGTGATAAAATTCTTAATTTTGGAAGATGTAGCACCAAAAAAAATTCATGAACGATTATTAAAAGTGTATAAGGACTCTTCACCTTCAACTAGAACAGTAAAAAAATGGGTTACTGAATTTCGACGTGGTCGTACAAGGCTTGAAGATGATCCACATGAAGGACGTCCAAAAAGTGCATCAACACTAGGAATCGTAGCGAAAACAGGATATGGTTTTGGAAGATCGTCGATTAACCGCCATTAGGCAGTGTGAGCAATATTTTGGTTCAAGTTTTGAGATTCAGCGTGCAAAATGGGTGCCGCTTTCATTAGCAATGAAACAAAAACACATTCGAATGTGACTTTCTCAACATTTGAAACGTTCTAGAAAGAATAAAAACGATTTTGTGCATCGTTTCATCTCTATGGATGAGACTTAGGTCTACCACCATGATCCTCAATCAAAACGAGAGGCTAAGGAATGGTGTGAAGCGGGTATTCCGGCTCCGAAGCGAATGTTAACAAGACCCCGTTTACAACGCATTTAGAGTTGTCAAGTCTCACCAGGTAAGCGCGTCGCAAACAGGGTCTTATTAACATTTAAATTATTCCCATACGTTCTCTTTCAGAGTTTCGTGTCTACGAATAATGTCATATACTTACATATATACGTAAACAGAACGATTAGAAATGACTTTATTTGTATGACATACATACATGCATTCTTAAAAACGTTTATTTTTGAAATAGAGTATATTAACACCCATTAACTAACCACAACTTTTGATTTGAAAGTCGTCATGTTTCTAGTTTCGTCTGGAGTTTTGTCTTTTAATGAAATCGTGTCGCCGTTACAATTGGCGACAAGTTTGATAAGTTTCGAGAATGAATAAAAGTCGGTGCCCTTTCATGTTGAATAATTGTGGTTGCCGCTCGTGTTTGGGTTTGTGAAGATGCACATGTGAAGATAATGACAAGAAATAATCAGAAGATTTTGATGTTCTTAGAATTTAATTACACTTTCGAAATTGTTCTTAAAAGTAAATGATTGTAAAAGGATCTCCATAGCTTGAAATTATAATAATAATGATAATATTTATTTGCCCAACAGATTTACAATCTAATTAAAAAGCAAAGAGCATTACTGCTGAACACATGCATGTTATGGTTATTATAAATATATCAATTTCATTTGCATGGACACATACAACCACAAAAACAATCCTATATGCCATGTGCACGAGCACAACGTAAAAGCAACAACGGTAGCGATGATGTTGTTAGACAATATATTTATAATCAAAGCACGCTCTATGTACGTAGACTGTTTTAAAAATTTTGCGGATGGTGCAGAAATAATCAATTATTTAAACAAATTTTGTTGTATTGTTTTTCAAAATATTCGCCTTTGTGATCTACGAACTTCTGCATTCGGTGGAACCAGTTCTCAAAACATTGGGTCCATTGTTCTCCAATCATCCCAGATACGAAGTTTTCGTAGGCTTCCACAGTCGCTTTCGGGGTATTAAATTTCAATCTACACATTTTATCTTTTATGTATGGGAATAAAAAGAAGACACAAGGTGCCAGGTCGGGACTATAAGGCGGATGAGTCATCAATTCCGTTCGAGATGCGGCTAAAAACTGCATTGTCTTGATGCAGAATGATTCGTCCCCTTGATCGTAACTCGCGCACTTTTTGGAACACAGTTGGCAAACAGGGGTAAGTCTGAAAAAAGGAGTCACCATTTTCTTGCCAGAGCTTTATTCTTGTCTCACTTTCATGGGTTTTTCCTCATATCTCCCATTGAGCTGATTTTCACTTGCTTTCTGACTCGTAACAATCAATCCAACTTTCGTCACCTATAGCGATGTCGTACACTAGTTTCAGTCGATCCCGACGGAATTTTTTAAGCATTCTTTTGTACCAATCCATACGCGCTTCTTGATGAGTTTCCGTTGAATTGTGTGGTATCCATCGAGCGCATAGCTTTCTGACGACAAGATGATCATGCAGGATAGTTCTGATTGGAACCACACCTATTCCCAATAATACCCGAATATCTTTGTATGTGTAGTGGTTGTCTATCTTTATCATGTTGCACACGGTATCGATGTTATCTGTCCTTCACAATGCTCGTCTTTGAACGAAACACGTTCATGCTGGAATTCATTGTACCAGCGTTCAACAGTCGCCAAGAGTAGTATTTTATCGCCAAACAATTTTTTGCGACCACTCTTGTCGAATGAGACCGTCTTTAAAAACTTACTTTACTTAAAAAGTTACTAAAAGGAAACGACAGCATATGCTGTCAATTTGTAAATTCTATTCGGACTAAAAAATCTCAGAGAATACGACAAAAATATTTCCGACAGCGCCACCTTACGGGAAGTAGTTGAACCTCAACCTTTTTAAAGCAACCTATGTATTAATTTGGTACGTAGACTTCCGCGGTCGTGGTCCATGCTATCTGCTTCTGGGTTTCAGTGCAGTAGTTCAGCCCTGAAGATGTCCCATACAAATGGGTACGAAACGTCGGCAGATATACTAGTGACGCGGTTCCAGCCCGGAAACCCAGAAGCAGACAACCTATGTATTCCTCAGTGAAATTGTCTATAGTATCAATGTGATTTTGCTCTAGAGGTGGTTTAAAAATGCACTTTGTATATTTATGCTTTCGAGACGACATGGCCCATTTTAAATTTAATCTGCTCACAATTTTAGATGAAGAGACTCCAGTAACTGATATTGACATCAAAGCAATCCGCTTTTGAATCCGAGAGAAGTTTAAAGGGCGTCCTGGCCACTTATTCACTTGCAATAATTTTCAAACCAGTACTTTCCAAAAGGAAACAACTCAGAAATAAAAATCTAATAATGTTATTTGAGAGAATATTGAGTTAAAATCAAGCGTTAGTTTGCAATAATTCACAGCATTGCAATTATCTTTTCTAAGATTTTCTTTGCACTAATATTTGAAAGAATGTTTCGAATTTTTGTTTGTGAAAATATTTGTATTACTTTAAAATCATTCCTATGTAAGAAATATGGAATATTTTTTTGTTACAGTAAAAATATATGTAGAAAAGCTTTGTTTATGATTATTGGCAGCCTTGTAGATTACGTTAACTTTACGCTAAAGACTCAGTAGTTTGCATTTAAAACGTTCGTGCTGAGCCTACTGTCAATACACCACTTTTGTACAATATTAATTTGACACTATTTCGAGCTAAATAAATGGCTTTGTTCAAAATGTTTTATTTCTTTCCGTATATAACAAACATTTTTTATCTGACTGTTTAGAAATAAACAGTAAATCATTTTCATGTGAGCATTTCTAGTGTTATTATTGGCTTTTCCATTTACGCAAATACAAATTCGATGATTTATAGATGGATGTTTATTTTTATAATGAAACATCAATGAGTTTGCTGCTCGTGAGATGAATACAGTCGGAAATAGCAAGTTCATTGAAAAATAATGGTAATGAATGAATTATTGTATACAATATTTAGATTTAAAGACACAAATATTTTGCTAAATTCAATTTTTTTTTCTTTTTCGAGACAGATTAATAAAAGTAAAAATTCCAAAAAAAGGAAAAATCATTCTGTTTTTTATTAATTTCGTTTAACAGTTAGACTTCCGAAGTCAAAATTTGGATAAAATTTGCAATACGTAACCGCTACTGTTTTATAACGAAACAAGATTGTTATCACATGGAAAAAGTTTTCAAACGTGTTTATGAATTAAGACATGAAATCGCCATTTTTATAGAAGAAGAAAATGGACCGGAAGCCAAAAAATTTCGGGATGATTTATTTGTGATGAAATTAAGTTACTTGGTCGACATATTCGAAAAATTAAACACCTTGAATCTACAATTCCAAGGAGTAAACGCACATATCTTAGATACGAGTGGTAAAGTTAATGTCTTTTGTAGAAAATTAAACCAAGAAAACCTAGAAATATTTGCAAATGTGGATAAATATGTTAGAACTTATAAGGCGGAAGACAACATTTTAAAGATATTTTTTGAAATATTTTTTGCTGACGACAAGTGCATAGTAAGTTACGAGTGAATGAGGGAACCATTTCAATATGTTTCTAAAGATCTCACAACTGCCGAAGAAGGAATCTTCATAAAAGAAATATAAAGCAAGAAAACCTAGAAATGTTTGCAAATGTGAATGAATTTGTTAAAACTTATAAAGCCGAAAACTAACATTTTAAAGTTGTTTTGTAATCATTGAAAACCATTTAGCCATGCTAGCAAAAAGTTTTGAAAAGTATTTTTCGTCGACGACAATTTCATAGCAAATTATGAATGGATTAGGGACCCATTTTAAAATACTCCCAAAAGTCTCACAACTGCCGAAAAAGAAATCTTTATAGACTTCACGCTGAACGTTGATAGAGATCGGTTGTTGTTTCAATTTGAAGGCTCAGTCTCTTTTTCTTTTTATTTATTGTTGGACATGCGTTTATTTCTTGTTATGAAAGAGACACTTGATTAAGTGAAAAAAACGGACTCATGAATTAGTCTGTCTCTTTACGAACTAGACGATTAGCCCCTAGCTATGGATTAGCCTCTGATTTATTGCAAGTAGAGAAATGGAAAGACAATTTAGTAATAAAAAAATACGTAATTCAAATCATTTTAAACGGCATTTTACTTTTTAAAAATAACAATGAGAATTCTACAAAAGTACAATAGATGAGAGGTGTATCTTCTGCTACAGTGTGTATGAATTTAATTATATTTTTCTCTGTCATCTTACTTAACATCTGTTACATTATAATTTCTAAGAATACTATTATCTTCTATGTACGTGTTTTTATACATTTGTTTACATGTCGCTTGCATTTTATTACTTGTGCTACTTGCAAATTTATGATTGTATTTGAATGATTCTATTTATGTATTCGATTTGTGTTCAGTTGTTCACTTCACTATATATGCTAATAATTAATAATATAATGCATATAATAATAATTTCATCAGTTATTCAATCGTCTATATAATTATGTAATCTAACAGGGACTTTATTCTTCTGGACAATAACAAACCGATTATTATTTAGAATTGAAAAGAGCGTGCTTGTGTGCGTGGGTGTGTAATGTAACTACGAGGATGTGTTGAAAAATCATTGTAGCGAGGGATAAATGACGAAATTTCAGATTGTTTTGTGTGATGCGCCGACAAATTGTTTCCATAACAAATATACTATAAAATGTCAAATTCCAGATCGCTATGTTTATTGGTAAAGATACGAATATTGCACTACACGTTACGAGCGTAAATATAGAAAGCTTCGCCAACTTTCTCGATTCTCAGTTATGATTTGCTCGCCGACAAGGAATTGTTGAAACAGTGAAGGCTATGCATTAAAAGACAGTTTCTTGAAAACCCCTAGTGATAGCTGTAAATATCTCTAAACGCACAACATGAATTTTCAATAAAGAATTGCTTATGAATAAGTTAAAAAGTTAAAAGTAAATTTTTCGCAAATGTTTGGAGAGTCTTCGACAAAAAAGTCAGACTTAATGCGTGAATTTACAACTACAGATGTGACTTGGGTTCTTTATTATAAACAAAATAATCTAAACAATGGCAGCAAAGTGTTTTCCCTCGGCCAAAAGGTGGCGATGATTGTAGCTGCAGGAAAGATAACGGCATCCAATGTTTAGAATGCAAAACACATTATTCTTGTTGGTTTCCTTCCAAAAGACCAAAGTTAAGGCAAATAATTGAGGTAAAATGTATTGGTTTAGCTAAGATAATAATCATTTTCCACAAAGACAATATACAACTGCCACACAAATATTGTTGCAAAATTAACGAATTTGGCTTCGAATTGTTGTTGTATCCGTTTCATTCACCGAATTTGGTACCGTCAGATTACCATCTTTTCCACGTCTGAGAAAATAGCTTAAAAGTAAAAAATTTTCAACAGACACCGATGAAAAAACAATACCTCCATCTATCGTCCAAACATGCAATTGTCCGAACGCAAAAACAAAGTTCGTATTCGTTCCAGTAAATATATAGCTCTGCTATCACGGTGCATATGTAGACTGAATACCTTTAAACTTGGCATATGTCATTAGGTGAATGTCTAAGAACAATTTAAAGGTTAATAGCGCCCTGTTTACCAACAGGTGTGACGCGTTTCGAGTAATGGACTCTTTTCAGACAAACTGTGGTGTCAAACTTACGAACTTACTCTCTGTGTGTTATCGTGTCGTTTGCGATACAGCAAAAGAATGAAGAAACTGTATCTCCCTCTATCGTCCAAACATGCAATTGTCCGAACAAAAGAACGAAGTTCGTCTCGCCAAATGTACAACACTGCTATCACAACGATTCTGAAGCTGATATGAATGCTTATTTTCTGAAGAGTTCTGAATTTTATCAAGGCATAGATGTGAATCTTTGCTAGTCCAAATGTATCAGAGATGCTAGTGGACTGTTTTGAGAAATAAACGCAAACTTTTTTTCTATATTTTCATTCCACGCGCTTTCAACGCACCTTCGCACTGAATTTTTTATTAAAACTCCCGCGTAATACTATAATTAGTAAAGTTTTCTAGAGAAATTTCATAAATTTCTCTATTTCTATTCAAAGTTAGGCGTACAAATAGCATTTAAATTAACTTCGAATACCATATAAGGAGATATATTGATATTTTGACAAATACTACTCAATTATTTGTTGACATTTATTCAGACACGTATTTACTAAAAACGAGACACTCTCGTCAAAAAAAAAGTAGACAATTTCCATTTTTTGCCGCGTAATCAATTTCTTTGGCTAACATTTGGTAAGACGCTTGCGGTGTTACCGGGTATATAGAGAACTATCTCGGTTACTTGAGATAAAATCGTATTTTTAAGAGAAGAACAGTCATTTCCGTTCCATGAGTCAAACACGTTCCATGTAACGCATTATTACATTAAAAATTTAAATATTGACCTATAAATAGAAAACGGTGTGTCTGTCAGTGTAGGACGAACATGTGTTAGTCTTACTGTACTTTACTTCCTATGCATTCGAGATCGCCGCCCCCCCACCTCGTCGCGCTTTTATATTACTTATTGACGTGACCGGTTTCAGGAAATTCTTTTAGATAAAAACTAAATGAACGTTACAGGCAGAAAATTAATAAAGTTCACACAAAAGATAATGTTTATATAGTACATAAATATCTATTAGATTTACGTATGTACATAATATCTAATTTGTAGCTACCAGTTTAAATATAGAGCATGATTTTGAGACTGACCATAGGTTTTTATATGTACAGTTGCTACCACAAAAAGCTTCACGACTTTTCGTCTACATTTTTAGGTCGAGCTGTAACTATATCAAAAAGAAATGTTGTTTAAGATACTTATTAATAAAGAAATAAATTTTATTTATACTATCACATGTTAATTGCGACATGTTTAATGAAACGTTGCTTAAAATTTTTTTCTACGCGTAGCATCTAATTATGTATGTGTAAGAAGCATAAAGAATAAAAAACTTTACATGTCTGAAAGTAGAAATTTGGAAAAACCATGCACTATGTTACGTATCGTGCTTGGAAGAAATCAAACAATTTAATGATTTTACTAAATTTCTAATTAATACAATATTATGTATTGCTTCTTTCTGTTACACAAGACGCAGCCATCCCGACCTTCTTTACGAGGGTAGCCGTTTATATTTCGGACACTGACAATACTGTTAGTGTTGCCTCTGATCTGATGATTGCATCGTGAAGTTTGTCACTTTTGACAATATATTTACCTTGACAGTTTTATTATCCGGTCGTTATTTCTATTGTTGACAGTAACTTGAAAATTTTATGTCAGCGAAAAAATGGAATTAACTCGCGAGCATTTTCGTGCAGTTATTTTTCATAACTTTCGGGGTGAATTATTTCAACAAGAATGCGTTGACGAACTGAATTCTGAAGCACCATCGAAAACTACAGTATATCGGTTGGTATAGTGAATTCAAACTTGGACGGCGTTCTTTTGACGATGAATTTCGTCCCACAAATGTTATTGTGTCGGAAAACATTAATGCAGTGTCTGAATTGATAATACAAGGCCGTCATGTGATATACCGTGAGATTGAGATATCGCTAGGTACTAGTAACACCAGCGTGCATAAAATCCTGCATGAACATTTACCCGTTAAGAAGCTATGTTCACGTTGGGTACCACATAATTTGACAACCGCTCAAAAAAGGACTCGCGTCGATTGGTGTCAAGAAATGCACAAAAAATACAATGGCGGTGCTTCAAAGAACATTCATAAAGTCGACACAGGTGATGAGTCTTGGATCTATACGTATGAGCCCGATAGTAAACAGCAAACCTGTTTATTCGGAAAAACCAGTCACGTTGCAACCGTGCCTTTAGAGAGTTGTAGAACGGTCAATTCTGAATGGTACACAACTATTCGTTTGCCAAAAGTTTTTGAAGAAACAAGAAAAACAAACCGAAAATGACAGATCATTCTCCACCATAACAATGTGAGCTCTCATAGGTCTGTTCAAACAATTGAACATTTAACCGGGCAAAACATTGAATTGACGAGCCATCCGCCATACAGGCCTGATCTAGCATTCTGTGATTTCGTTTTGTTCCCACACGTGAAGAATAAACTTCGTGGTCAACAGTTTTCTACGCTGGAAGAAGCAGTTGAGGCATTCAAAACTTATATTTTGGAGATACCGCCTTCGCAGCGGCAGCAATGCTTTTTTGATTGGTTTAAACGAATGCAAAAGTGCATTGTTTTTCAAGGAGAAAATTTTGAAAAGCAATAAAACTATTTTCGAGAATAAAAATTTTTTTTTGGTTTGCTATTCCCGAAATACAAACGGCTGCCCTCGTAATAACATCGAAATCAGTTTTAAATGTTTGTAGCTCAGTTACGACAGAGTTTTGGGCGTATGTTCATTAGACACTTTTAATTTGTAATTCCCTCAGTAACACATCCTTAAACTGTGACAATCATGTCATGGGACGCCTTGTATATTACATATGTTAATATGCGTATTTATATATATACATAAATAGAATAGCGCATATAGATAAATTTCCTAAATACCTCGTAAATCCCACATCCACTACGTTCGACATTAAGGTCATAAATTAAATTTCGAGCCGCTCGAATTTATGAAACTACAGAAATACATGTTCAATTGTAAATAGGTCAAGTTGAGCTCCAGAAACTTCTTGCGAACGTGCATCTTACGCACGCACGTGCTCGAAGCGATCGTCGTAAAAACGAAAATCACTGAGCGAATTTTAAACTTTCATGTTTCCACAAAAACATGGAGTTCTAATTTCGTAACTAATTAAGTAGGGTATTGCGTAATGTTGTTCGCGTCTTGACACGTGATAATTTATTGTTTATTTTAATTTCGCATTATTACGAATCTGAAAATAGATTTTATTTAACGAATTTCAAACAAACATCGAGAAAAGGAAAGTGTAAACTTAAACTAAGAGAATTTGTGTGTACTGTGATGTAAGAGTAACAAACAAAAATCGTTCCTTTCCGTTTCTTTTTCGATAAAATTTGCACTTTGACTACTTTGTCTTGTATCTAAGATATTATATCGCCAAAGTATCAGGTCGTTACATATGAAATGTCCGATTTTGTAAGGAATAAAAAAAGTCTAAATTTAAAAAAATATAAATATTTATTCTGCAAAATAGTCTCCATTTACATCAATAGTTTGTTGCCAACGGCCTGGAAGCTGAAAAATTCCCTTTGAAAAGAAATCTAGGTTTTGACGGCTCACATATTGCTCAAACACTGCTATTACACACTCCCGGTCAGGGAAGTCCCTATTTTTTAAGTGATTGTCTAAACTTCGGAAAAAATGAAAATCAGTTGGCGAAAGGTCAGGTAAATAAGGTGGGTGAGGGAGAATTTCGTAACCAAATTCCGAAAGTTTTTGGATTGTCTGTCGTGCAACATGAAGTCTTGCATTATCATGAAGAAGTATGGGTCCATGTCTACTGACTAGTGAGGGCTGCAAGCGGCTCAATTTTCCATGCAAAGTTTCCAGTTCGGCACAATAGGACGCTGCCGTAATGGTTTCACCAGGTTGCAAAAATGAATAGTGAATAATACCCTTACTGGTCCACCATACAGTCACCATAATCTTTCGCGGGTGAAGTGATGCTCGTGCATGCTGTCTTGGTGCTTCACATCGATCTAACCATTGTCCTGATCGTCTCCGATTATCATAAAGTATCCACTTTTCGTCACACGTTACCACTCGATGAAGAAACGGTTCAACTTTCTGTCGATTAGCCAAAGAGGTAGCCACCTCTAATCGACGGAGCTTATTGGCTTCCGTTAATTGGTGCGGCACCCATCGATCGAGTTTCTTCACTTTGCCAATCGAAGAAAGGTGACGACTAATGGTGGCAATGGACACTTGAAATGTTTCTGCAAGGCTACGCATTGTTGTCGGCGGATTACTTTCAACTTCTACACGCAGCTCGTCGTCATTAACGGTGCTACGCGCATATCCGCGAGGCTCATTTTCCAAATCAAAATTTCCCTCGCTGAATTTTTTAAACCATCGCCGTAATGTGCGTTCATTACACGTGGTTTCACCGAACGTCTGATTAATTTCTCGCGTTGCTGCAGCTGCATTTAATCCCTTTTTAAATTGAAAGAGGTAAATTGCCCGAATATCTCCTGCCGACAGCATTTCCATAGGCGAGACAAAGACAGGTGTATTAATCTTTCCAAGAAATGGAACAGGTACACACTTCAAAATAAATATCCTTTTCTACAAATACAATAATAATTTTCACCAAAAACATACACGTTTTCACACAGGTGCGATTCAGTTCAGACTGAAGGAAAAAACGGACATTACATTTGTAGCAACCTGATACTTTCAATAAATTTCTATTTTTTTTAATATCTAAAAGACACATTTTAGGAAAAATAGTAAAAACTTATGATACTCCACAATGTTGCAAATTATAGAATGTGAACATCCAATATATGCTACATTTATATTCATATTTTAAAATTCAGTTGAATATTGGTACGACGAATTTGAAATTGAAACATAAATTATATAGCGATGCCCGTAATTTAATTTTTTTGGTGTAAATAAAACACAATTTGGAGACAATGAAGTTATTGAATATTTATGCATTAATTTAAAAGTCGACAAATACAAAATAAGCACGTAACAATGTAGCTTTTTAGAAACGCTTTTCAAAACAAACGATTCGTCATATAATTCGCAATGTTCATAAATGATAAATAATAATTTTGGAATCTTGAATTTTAAAGTCTTCACTTATAAGCTTAACCTTAAGATATTAATTTGTAATAAATATCATTGACATTATCAGTCTCAATTATTGGGTTGGCAACTAAGTACTTTCGGTTTTGTAGTATAAAATAAAAAACTTTTTTCTTAAACAAAGAATAGTTTTTAATCAATTATATATTTTCCATTTTGCTCAATGACCTTTTGCCATCTTTCTTTCAGCTGCATGATTCCGCGCTCATAAAATTTCTGGCCCTTATCAGCAAAAAACTGAACCAGGTGTAAGTGAAGGTCATCGTCATTTGTGAAAGTTTTACCATTCAAAGAATTCTGCAAATTTTGAAATAAATGGTAATCAGATGGTGCTAGATCAGGACTGTATGGGGGATGTGGCATCACTTCCCAGCCAAGCTCCAATAGTTTCCCACGAGTTACCAAATATGTGTGAGACCTTGCATTGTCTTGGTGGAAAACTACACCTTTCCGATCTGACAATTCTGGCCGTTTTTCTTTGATTGCTTCATCTAGTTTTATTAATTGTTGACAGTAAACATCAGAATTGGTCGTTTGGTTCCTTGGAAGCAGCTCAAAAAACACAACATTTGTAATCCCACCAAACTGACAGCATGATCTTTTTTGGATGCAATTCAGCTTTCGATGTGGTTTGAGCTGGTTTTTCGTGTTTGCTCCATGATCGTTTTCGAACTATGTTACTGTACAGGACCCATTTTTCATCACCAGTGATGATTCTTTTTAAGAAAGGGTCGGTTTCATTTCGTTTAAGGTGCATATCGCAAAAGTTGATTCTTTGTGTTAAATGAATTTCTTTCAATTCGTGAGGTACCCAAATATCAAGCTTCTTAACTAGCCCAAGACATTTTAAATGTTTTTCAATTGTTGTGTGCGATACATGTAGCCTCTCCGCAACCTCTCGAACAGTTATATGACGATCCTCTTCAATTATGACTTTGATTTGGTCATCATCAACTTCAGTGGGCCGACCAGAACGTTGCTCATCTTTGAGGGAAATGTCTCCAGAACGGAATTTTTTATACCAATTCTGACGCGTGCGCTTTGTTAAGCAATTAGCACCATAAACTTCACATATGTTTTTGTGAGCCGCAGCAGCTTTCTTTCCTTTACTGAAATAAAATAGTAAAGTATGTCGAAAATGTTCGTTTCTGCACTCCATTTAAAATTAACCCACACCTAATAGCTTTAATAAAAATCACGCACTACTTGCTTCTGAGGTTACGTCAATGTGACTAGTATCACGCGACAAACGGTAAAGTACAGCACTAACATCTCTCTATCAGTAAAAACCGAAAGTACTTAGTAGCCAACCCAATATCTTGCATTACAGAGGTTTTAAAACGAATCGAAAGACGTCAGTTGAAAAATTTTAAAAAAATTAATGAAACATCATGAAAGATGTTTTCGATAGAAAATATATGAAAAATAGATATTTGATTTCGGTGTTTGTAATAGTTTCCATGTATTGCTCTTTTTTGTTTCATTTCGAAAGAAATCTTACGTACAGAATATACCTTTTATGTCTAGCTGTAAATTTAACGATGCTCTTTCAAAATTTTAACAAAGAAACTTTTAACTTCTTAAATGATTTTATTGCACTCTCAGTAGGAAGACGTAGTAGAAAGTTTAGATGGATTATCCCTAACCTACGGAACGCAATTAGGTACGTGTATGATGAATAGATTTAATTTCCCGAATAATTAAATAATAATTTAATTCGCTCGTAAATTTAGGGCATACATAAATATGTCTACGATTTTATTATTTACGAGAAAAACGAGAAAAAAATCTACCTAGCCATGATTAAAAAGCAATTAATTGTATTTTATGTATTATAAAGGGTTTTCCAATAGATTGCCAAATTTTAATGCAATTTGTGAACGCACCCTTTCAAGTTAATCATCCAACTGTCACTGTCAATTGATTCAGTTATTAAAATTTTCATCATGGTAAAGTACACGTGATTCATCAGTTATTATTCATTTACTACAGAAATTCGGAGTCGGCGACCGCTACTTTAGAGTGTTTTACTTTTTCGTGTTGCATTCAAAATACCATTAAAAGGCAGTAACAAGTTTAGTGCAAAAATTTGACGTCGATACATATTCGTTTATGTGATGTTGCCGTGCAAGAAAGGACAACGGGTTGGCCGATGTGTCGAAAATATCGCTGCCGTTGAAACGTTTTTAACAATGATCCAAATCAGTCAATTCCAGAGCGTTTTCAAGAGTTTCCATCGCAACTGACTTCAAATGTTATGGCGAATTTTGTGTAAGCAATCTTGGTTTACTTAGCCTTCATACAAGTGTCAGAAGAATAGCTCAAGAATTGAAGCCGTAGACCGCATGAACGTATGCAGAACTTTACACAACTTCGGTTTGTACCAGTGCCATATCTTACCTGTACAATCTTTAAAACCTAGCTACTTACTACGCGTTAGGATGTGAATGTAGTCGCTGGTTATTGAGAAATCGAGGGCTTCGTCCGAAAATATTGTTTTTTCATGAAACACCTCTTTCACCAAAAATGGCATTCATATGGTAGGCCACTTGAAAATGGACGGCAAGTTATAGGACTTTTTTTCGTCGACGATAATTTTCGGTGAATGTTACTGGTGTGGTATTATTGCGACCATGATTACCGATTATTTTTGGCCCGAAGGAAGATTATTTACGTTTTCTGGCTTTAGCGAAGTGCCACAAGTTGTTTAGCACAGTTAGTATCGATGAATTGGGTTAGTTTGATACTGAATTATCCCAAGAAATGGACCACCGTAAACCCATTCTGGTTTACAGAAATGCATGGCTAATCGCAAGCATAGATTTTAGAATAAAGTAGTTACTCAAACACTTTAGGGCAGTAGAAAAAAAAACTAATGGGGCGGTAATCGTAAATATTTGAACGCTCAATCTTCTTAAACATACATGCAATCCTGCTCAATTTCCAAATAGCTGAGAAAGTAGACGTAGAAAGAGACATATTGAAGAATGTCGTTAATGGTTCACAGAGCCAAGTAGAGCAATTACATAAATGTTTCGATTGTACTTCATATCAGGATAATAAAGTGTCTTCATTGCAGAAAGAATGGCCTGGGTTGAAAGAGTATAATTGGCAAAAACACGCACAGAGCAAATTCCGTACACAATCTATACCGTCGACTGCCAAAATGTACTCGAGTGCGGTTTGGCGTTATATGCTGATGATGACAACTTAGTTGTCGAAATACGTATACAGAATACGAAAATTAATGTGGAAAGGGGTTATATGTCAACCTTAAGTGATTAAGTTAATCAACCACAGGCTCCATCAAAATTATCAACCACAAAAAAATCCTTATTTTTACTATTTAAACCACGAGTATTGTAAGCCATTAAATTATCAATTAAAAGTATAAAAAAACATAAAAAGATAAGGATACGCATTTAATCAAGTTCATCACTCAATTATTGCAAATAGATGAATTACCATGTGTATTCAAATGTTTACTTAAAAGACAATTCAAATTAGTTAAAAAATTCGCCTGTTCCAGCATTTTTCACAATCTTCTAAAACCTTCACTTAATACAAAAATAATGGATTTATTCCATTAAATGTTACCTTATATATTAAAATTGTACGGCGATGAATGGAGAGTTTGTCAATATTAATAAATATAAATAATAATTATAATTTCTCTAAACGTCGCCCAAATCATTTAAAGAAATAAATTGTGCTTCAGTGAAATGTATAAGAAATGAATTAAACAATAAAATCGCCTCATTTTCTAATGTTAGAGTGAAAAATATTCTTTTTTTATTAATAATTCATCTAAATTAGTGCAAAGCTATTTGTATAGAAATTTACAATTTTCGGAATGTTTTAATAATATATTTGTCTATAATAAAATTTGCAATAAACGACTTTATGTTTTAGATGGGTTGCAAAAAAATATAAAAACATATGTTTCCTAAATCGACCGATTTTTTTACAAACATTATTAGGTTAAGGCCTGTACGAAATTATATAAAAAATTGTATATACATTTAATGTTTAAAATTTAAACACATATAGATAAACAATATTGCAATAAACTAGCAACAATCGGACTAAAAATTATCCACGAGATGAATAAATTAAAATGCTAATTGCAAAAACAATTACAATATAGGTCAGACAATCAAAATACCT